>JAQZBX010000405.1:0-112951 GCA_029593785.1 Cabassous unicinctus | reverse complement strand
AAAAAATAAATAAATAAAAACAATGTCTAAAATTTATTTCAAATTAAATAATTTTTTGTATTTTATTGGTTATTTTTAAAATTATTAATTCATTTTATTCTTAATTTTATTTGGTTATTTTGTTGGCTACATTTTTGGAGAAGTTTTGGATCTCAGAAGGGTCACAACAGTGGCAGGGGAGGATCACTGGTGCAGGATGTCAGTGATGGGGCGGATGCATGCAAAGGGGTTCACCGGGGGCATGCTTCTAAGGCATATGAATATGTTCAGGTGTTCATGGGGCATTATCTTGGTGGGTGGAGATCCACACAATAGCTAAAAGAATATTGAATTCCCAGCCTGGGGAGTTCTACTACGTTCTCTAATAAGACAGTGTAGCAGTTTGGCAGTTTGATATAGTTATGAATTTCAAAAATAGATATTGGATTATGCTTGTAAACTGGTCTGTTAATCTGGGCATGATTAAGTTATGATTAGGGTGTTGACTGGGCCACATCAGTAGGGCATTGAGCCCCACCCCTTGGTGGGTGGGGGATCAAATATAAAAGGCATGGCAAAGGACAGAGTTGGAGTAGTTTTGAGTTGGAGTTCTGATGTTCGAGTTTTGATGCTGGAGCCCAGGGAGGCCACCAGATGGAGGAGCTTGGTCATGAGGAAGGAGAGAGGCCCCAGGATAGAGATGAGCCATTCACCTGAGAGTTTACAACTGGCCTTGTGGAGAGAGGCAAAGCCTAGAGATCCTCATAGTCTACAGCTGATATTGTGGAGATAGCAGAGAAGCCGAGCCCAGAGACAAGCAAGCACTGAGAAGAGAGGAACCCAGGAAACCTGAACCCTTACAGACATCGGCAACCATCTAGCTTCAACATGTGGCAATAGACATAAGTGAGGGAAGTAACTTATGCTTTATGGCCTGGTAACTGTAAGCTTCTACCCCCAAATAAATACCCTTTATAAAAACCAACCTATTTCTGGTATTTTGCATCATCACCCCTTTTGGCTGATTAATACAGACAGCAAGAATTCCCCCAAGTCATGGGCAGTGCCTAGTGAAGGAAGACAGACCATTATGCCAGGTTCTTGATATTGATGATTATACTTATGAACATTTTTGTGAAACTGAAGCTTAGCCTAGTTAATACTGCCCAAGTGTTACCTACTAAAAGGCTCCTTGTTTCTCAAATGTGGCCTCTCTCTAAGCCAAACTCAGCATATAAATGCACTACCTTCTTCCTAACATGGGTCATGACTCCTGGGGCTGAGCCTCCCTGGCACCAATGGATTATTACCAAGTGCCAACTAGTAATGCATTTGGAAAAAGACTTTGACCAAAAGCAGTATATGGTAAATACAAATGAGTTTTTAAGGCTAAGAGATTTCCACATGGGTCAGAAAGACCCAGAGGTTACACTTATGTACGTCTCAGCAGGATCTCATTGACTGCCACAGTAAACAGTGCCTTAAACACCAGGGCTCCTGACAGCTCTAGAGATACCCAGAAACTATAAGCAGAGCATATAGCTCAAGGAATTCAGTACCCTGTCAGTGGGCCATACCTTGGATTTGTGATCCCCAGTGTAACAGAGTTAGACTCATTTATAGGTTCTCTACACATGGTTCTTCTGCCTCTTTTATTTGAACCTATAATTAGCACTACACTTGATGAATATATGTCCCAGAGACTTAAATCTTTGATCCATCCATATGACAGTTGAGCCCTGAATTTCAGTAGAGTTGCAACACCAGTTCATTGAGCTCACCCAGGACAACTACCAAGGAGATGATGATGGGCAACACCCATCCCAAAGAACAGAGAGTGTCTGCAATTTCAAGCAAGAGAGTTCCATCCATCTGCCTCATGGGATTTAAGCTCCCTCTTAGTTAGAAGCAGAGTGAGCATCACCATCCCCAAAACCTCAAGATTGGGGATTGAACAATGGACTAAAGTAGACTTATTATTATTCTACTATATACTTATTATTATTATTCTAGCCATGTTATAACTCTTATCATTGATATAAAGGCAGTGGCCACCAAAGGTTCTGAGGGGAAAAATAGGTGTAAAACGGGGGCGTTTTTGGGATATTGGAGTTGTCCTGCATGACATTGCAGTGATGGATACAGGCCATTGCATATTTTGTCATAACCTACAGAATTATGTGGGACAAAGTGTAAACTATAATGTAAACTATAGTCCATGGTTAGTAGCAATGCTTCAATATGGGTTCATCAATTGTAACAAATGTACACTAATAAGGGATATTGTTGATGTGGGAAATTGTGGGAGGGAGAGGGAGTAGGGCATGTGGTAATCTCTTATATTTTTCATGTAACATTTATATTATCTAAAACTTCTTTATAAAAGTAAAAAAATTAATTAAAAATAAAAGATCTTGTGGTAGGTGGTAATTTCTTAAACATTAAACCTTAAGCATGAGCAACAACAACAGCAAAATAGATAAATGAGACTGCCTCAAAACTAAACACTTTTATACCTCAAAGGATTTTGGCAAAAGAGTGAAAAGACAGCCTACTCAATGGGAGAAAATATTTGGAAATCACATATCCAATAAGTGCTTGATATCCATGATATATAAAGAGATACTACAACTCAGCAATAAAAACTTGAAATACCTGATTAAAAATTGGGCAAAAGACTTGAATAGGCATTTGTCCAAAGAAGAAATACAAATGGCAAAAAACACATGAAAAAACATTCAATATCACTAGCGAGTAGGGAAATGAAAATCAAAACCAAAATGAGATATCATTTCACACCTATTAGAATGGCCACTATTAAAAAGTCAGAAAACTACACCTAATGGAGTGAATGTGGAGAGGTAGGAATGCTTATCTGCTGTTGGTGGGAATGTAGAATGGTACAGCCACTGGAGAGGACTGTTAGGCTGTTTCTAAGGAAGTTGAATATAGATTTGCCAGGTGACCCAGCAATACCACTACTAGGCATATACCCAGAAGAACTGAGAGCAGTGACATGAACAGACATCTGCACACCGATGTTCATAGTGATGTTATTCACAACTGCTAAAAGATGGAAACAGCCCAGGTGTCTATCAACCAATGAATGGATAAACAATTTGTGGTGTATACACACCATGGAATATTATGCAGCAGTAGGATGAAATGAAGTTGTGAAGCATATGACAACATGGATGACCCTGGAAGACATTATGTAGAGTGAAGCAAGCCATACACAAAAGGATATATACTGTATGATTGTGCTATTATAAGCTAAATATATCATGCAAACTCATGGAGTTAATAATTAGAATATAGGTCACCAGGAAATAGAATGAGGGTAGAGAATGGAAAGCTGAGGGTTAATCCGTGCAGAATTGGTAAAATGGTTGTTTGTAAATCTTTGGAAATGAATAGCAATGGTGAAAATACATCAAGGTGCTGCTGGCTTGATTCTTAGTTACTGTGTTTCCTCTTCCTTAATTTCCCCTTTTCTGTATATACCAATTTTGTATACCAAGGCTATCTCTTTTCCTTCCCTCATCATTCTATCTTCTGCTTTCTGTTGCTTTTCTTACATTCCACCTTTCTTTGTTTAGTCCCCCCTTTTCTGGTTTTTATTTCTACCTCATCTCTCCTGTTTTCTTTCTTTTATTAACACTTTTTTCTTTTTGTCTTTTCTTTCCTCTTTCCCTCTTTCCTCATACTGGCCTTTTAATTCAGTCTATATATTTTTTTCTATTTGGTTTCCCATTTCATTGCTGCTACCCCACTTTTCTATTCCTATTACTCTACACTGCTTACATGAGTTAAATATTCATTTTCCAAGGTCTTAAATGGTTCCTCTTCTAACAATTACTATTATCCTTTTACTGTTCTTACCTCTTTCACTTTCTCTGGCCCTAATTTTTTCCTCCAAGAGAACATAGACAGCAGCAACAAAATAGAGTAAGAAGTACAAAGTGTCAAAGAGAAAACTTAATACACACACAAAAACAACAATTAAATAAAACCCTAGAGTAAAGCGAGAAGCTAATCAACTGAATAAACACATCAAGATAAAAAGATGACCAGAGGGCAACAAAAAAAATGCAAACCATACTAAGAAACAGGAAGACATGGCCCAGAACATTGAACAACTAATCAAAGCTGTCCAAACAAATATGATGGACCAACTTAATGAAGTGAAGAAAGAGATTAAGGATATTAAGAAGACAGTGGGAGAACATACTGAAGAAATTGTAAACATACATAAAAAGATAGCAGATATGATGGTGATGAATGGCACAATCCAAGAAGTCAAAAAGACACTGGAAGCACATAAGAGTAGATTTGAACAGGCAGGGGAAAGAATTAGTGATGTGGAAGACAGTACATCTGAAATCAAACAGATAGTAGAACAGATAGATTAAAAGAAAAAATCCAGCAGGGACTTAGGGATTTGAATGAAAACACAAAACACATAAACATACACATTATAGGCATCCCAGAGGGAGAAGAGAAGGGAAAGGGGACAGAAGGAGTGTTGGAGGAAATAATGGCTGAAAACTTTCCAACCCTATTGAGGGAGATGGATGTACAAGTCCAGGAAGCACAGTTCACCACAAACAGTATAAATCCCATCAGGACTTCTCCAAGACATATACTCGTCAAACTGTCCAATGCTCAAGACAAAGATAAAATACTGAAAGCAGCAAGAGAAAAGAGAACCATCACATATAAGGGAAGCTCAATAAGATTAAGTGCTGATTTCTCATCTGAAACCATCATGGCAAGAAGGCAGTGGTATGACATAGTTAAGGTACAAAAAGAAAAACAATTTCCAGACAAGAACTCTCTATCCAGCAAAGCTGGCATTCAAAAGTGATGGAGAGTTCAAAATATTCTCAGATAAACAGAAATTAAGAGAGTATGCCAATAAGAAACCTGCCTCTCAAGAAATACTAATGGGAGTTCTGCAGGTTGAAAGGAAAAAACAGGAAAGAAAGCTGGAGGAGACTATAAAAACAACTAAAAAGACAAAAAGAGAAATAAAAACAACATATGACATACATAAACCCAAAGAAAATATGACTAATGTAAGTAATTCCTTGAGAGTAATAACACTGAACATTAATGGATTAAACTCACCATTCAAGAGACACAGATTGGCAGAATGGATTAGGAAATATGACCCATCTATATGTTGTCTACAAGAAACCCACCTTAGACCCAGGGATTAAAAGAGGCTGAAAGTGAATGGCTGGAAAACAATCTTACAAGCAAACAATAACCAAAAATGGGCAGGAGTAGCTATTCTAATATCAGACAAAATAGACTTTAAATGCAAAACTTTTGTAAGAGACAAAGACGGACACTATATATTAGTAAAAGGGGTAATCTTTCAAGAAGAAAGAATGATCATAAATATTTATGCACCTAACAGGGGTACCTCAAAATACATGAGGCAAAAACTGGAAAAACTAAGTGGAGAAATAGATTCCTCTACAATTATAGTGGGGGACTTTAAAACACCATTATCACCATTAGACAGAACATCTTGACAAAGAATCAAAAAAGAAGCAAAGACTTTGGTTAATTCATTAGAGGATTGGGACCTAATAGACATATACAGAACACTACACTCAAATAGAGCGGGATATACATTCTTCTCACGTGCACATGGATCATACTTCAAGATAGACCACATGCTAGGCCACAGAAAAAAAATCTCAATGAATTCAGAAAGGTTGAGATTATAAAAAGTAATTTCTCTGACCATAATGGAATGAAATTAGAAATCAGTAAGGGCCAGAGAACCAGATTAGGCACAAAGATATGGAAGTTAAACAGCACACTCTTAGACAAACAGTGGGTCAAGGAGGAAATCTCAAAAGAAATCAGTAACTACCTTGAAACGACTGAAAATGACAACACAACCTATCAAAACCTGTGGGATGCAGCAAAAGCTGTACTGAGAGGGAAATTCATAGCCATAAATGCATATATCAAAAAAGAAGAAAGAGCTAAAATCTAAGATGTAACTTCACCCCTGGAGGAAGAACAACAACAAACTAACATCAAAAGAAGTAGAAAGAAGGAAATAACAAAGATTAGAGCAGAACTAAATTAAATAGAAAATAAGAAAGCACTAGAAAAAATAAACAAAACCAAAACTGGTTCTACAAGACAATCAATAAAATGGATAAACCCTTAGCCAGACTAACAAAGAAAAAAAGAGAGCAGATGCAAATACACAAAATAAGAAATGAGGAAGGGGATATCACCACTGACCCCACAGAAATAAATAGTAATATAAGAGGCTACTTTGAAAAATTATATGCCAACAAGAATGATAATTTAGAGGAAATGGACAAATTCCTAGAAACTCACAAGAAGCCCTATTGAAGAAAGAAGAAATTGAGGAACTCAACAACCCTATTACAAGTTAAGAGATAAACTCAGTCATCAAAAACCTCCCAACTTAGAAGAGTTCAGGACCAGACGGCTTCACAGATGAATTCTACCAAACATTCCAGAAAGAACTAACACCAATCCTGCTTAAGCTCTTCCAAAAAATATAAGCAGAAGGAACATTGCCTAACTCATTCTATGATGCCAACATTACCCTAATACCAAAGCCAAGCAAAGATGCCACAAGAAAGGAAAATTACAGGCCAATCTCTCTAATGAACCTAGATGCTAAAATCCTCAACAAAATACTTGCTAATCGCATTCAACAACATATCAAATGAATTATACACCATGAACAAGTGGGTTTCATCCCACATGCAAGGCTGGTTCAACATAAGAAAATCAATCAATGTAATATACCACATAAACAGATTGAAAGAAAAAAATCACATGATCATCTCTATAGATGCAGAGAGAACATTCGACAAAATACAGCACACTTTCCTGATAAAAACACTGCAAACAATAGGAATAGAACATGATAAAGGGTATATATGAAAAACCCACAGCTAACATCATCTTCAATGGTGAAATCCTAAACACTTTCCTTCTAAGATCGGGAACAAGACAAGGATACCCACTATCACCGCTCCTATTTAACATTGCCTTAGGAGTACTTGCTCAAGCACTGAGGCAAGAAAGAGATATAAAAGGCATCCAAATTGGAAAGGAAGAGGTAAAAAATTCACTATTTGCAGACAGCATGATCCTATACATAGAAAGCCCTGAGAAATCTACAAAAAAACTTGTAGAACTTATAAAGGAGTTCAGTAAAGTCTCAGGCTATAAGATCAATGCTCAAAAATAAGTAGCATTTCTGTACACCAATAACAATCAATTTGCGGAGGAAATCAAGAAAAAAAATACCATTTACAATAGTAACTAAAAGAATCAAATACTTAGGAATAAATTTAACTACAGATGTAAAGGACTTATATACAGAAAAGTACACAACACTGCTAAAGGAAATCAAAGATGACTTAAATAAATGGAAGAATATTCCTTGTTCATGGATAGGAAGACTAAACATCATTAAAATGTCTGTCCTACCCAAACTAATCTACAGATTTAATGCAATCCCCCAAAAAATCAACACAGCATTTTTTACTGAATTGGAAAAACTAACTACAAAACTTATCTGGAAGGATAAGAGGCACCGAATAGCCAAAGACATATTGAAAAAGAAAAATGAAATTGGAGAAATCACACTACCTGACTTTAAAACATACTACAAAGCTACAGTGGTCAAAACTGCATGGTATTGGCCCAAGTATATACATACCAACCAATGGAACTGAATTGAGAGTTCTAATATAGATCCTTGCATATACAATCATCTGATATTTGACAAGGCCACCAAGCCCACTCAACTGGGAGAGAATGGGCTCTTCAAGAAATGCTGCTTAGAGAATTGGATATTCATATCCAAAAGAATGAGAGAGAAATACCATCTGAAACCTTATACAAAAATCAACTCAAGATGGATCAAAGATCTAAATATAAGAATCAAGTCCATAAAGACCTTCAAAGGTAATGCAGGGAAGCATCTACAGGACCTTGTAATAGGAAATGGTTTCATGAACTTCACACCCAAAGCATGAGCAGCAAAAGGAAAAATAGATAAATAGGATCTCCTCAAATTTAAAAACTTTTGCACCTCAAAGGACATTATCAAGAAAGTTAAAAGGCAGCCTAACAATGGGAGAAAATATTCAGAAACCACATATCTGATAGGACCCTAATATCCTGCATATATAAAGAAATCCTACACCTCGCAAACAAAAAGACAAACAACCCATTTAAAAAATGGGCAAGCTACCTGGAAAGACACTTCTCTGAGAAAGAAATACAAATGGCTAAAAAGTACATGAAAAGATGCTCAACATCACTAGCTATTAGGGAAATGCAAATCAAAACTACAATGAGATACCATCTCACACCCATTAGAATGGTGGCTATTAGAAAAACAGTGGATTATAAGTATTGGAGAGCATGTGGAGGAATGGGAACCCTCATACACTGCTGGTGGGAATGTAGAATGGTCCAGCCATTGTGGAGGACTGTTTGGCAGTTCCTCAAAAACTAACTGAAGGACATCTATAAGATCCAGCAATTCCACTGCTGAGAATATACCCAGAAGAATTGAAAGCAAAGACACGAAGAGATATATGCACACCAATGTTCATAGTGGTATTATTCACTATTGCCAAAAGTTGGAATCAACCCAGGTGCCCATCAACAGATGAGTGGATAAACAAAATGTAGTACATACATACAATGGAATAGTACTCAGATGTAAGAAGGAATACAGTGCTAACATATGGGATAACATGGATGAATCTTGAGGACCTTATATTGAGTGAAGCAAGCCAGAAATTGAAGGATGAGCAGTACATCATCTCACTGACATGAATTAAGCAAATTGAGCAGACTCAGAGAACTATTGTCTGGAATACAGGTTTACAAGAAATAGAAAGAGAAGGAAAGGTTGTGAGCCATCATCCATATGGATGCAAACTATGGTAAGGTGAAAGTGTGTAGTTGTGTATGGAAGGGATATGACAGGAGGGTAGTGATATTATTGGGTTGGGTGGTGCAGGTTTGACAGGTGGGTAAATTGGGAAGGGTGGTTGGAAGGTCCAGGATCTTGGGGGGAGGGTTGGGAGAGGGACCAGGTGAACACTGGGGATTTGCAGGTATGGTTGTAAGTACAAAATTGGGAATGCTTTTATGGCAATATGACAAGAAAGTGTTACTGGTATAGGGTGTTGGATGGAGGGGAGTGCATTTGGGACAGGGCACACCCGGAGCAGGCTTCTAGGGAGTGCATAAGTAATCATTCTGTCATCATGTGTTTTATCAGGGGGTGGAGACCCACATAATGAGTAGGAAGGAGTTGTTCTCCCATCCTTGAGAGGACCGATTTGTTCACAAATAGGCAGGAGTCTCTCGAGAGCATAGGTGGTTCCTATGTGTGTCAAGACCTCAGTGTTGTTGCATGTAACTATGAATCTTGTCATTCAAGAAGTGAAGCCAGGGGGTTGCCGTGGGCCCCAGGGGGAGGGAGAGGGAGGAATAGAATAGATTGAACAGGGCGTTTTTAGTGGGCAGTGGAAGTGTTCTACATGATCTTACAATGATGGACACAAGACATGGTAAATATCACCAAAATTTATAAAAGTGTATGGTCTAAAATGTAAAACATAGTGTAAACCGTTGTCCATGTTTATTAGTTATGTTTCACTATTTCTATATCAGTTATAACAAAGGTACCATCCACATATAAAAAGGCATTAATATGGGGGGGAGGAAATGGGGAGGATGTTGGGTATATGAGAGTCTCCTGTATTTTGTGTGTGACTTTGCTGTGACCTAAAACTTCTTTGGAAAAAAAAAAGAAAAATAATGAGTCACTGGGGAATGAGTGGGGGAAGGTGACAGAGTATAGACAGGATACCGGATATTACAGTGATGAAAGGCAAAATGTCAAAAAAAAATTTTTTTTTAATATTTTTCATTTTTTAAATATCTCAATCTTTTAATTTTATTATATTTTTAGTTTTCTTAAAAAATTATGTACTTTATTTCTTATATTTAAACTTAGCATTAGTGTTTCATTTTCCTATTAATTTTATTTTGCTGTTGTAATGGCTTCATTTTTGAAGAAGCTTTGGATCACAGAAGGGTTACAACTGGGGTGGGGGAGGATCATTGGTGTGGGGTGTCAGTGATGGAGGATGCATGGGAGGAAATTCACCTGAGCATACATATAAGGTATATAAAAATGTTCAGATGTTCATGGGGCATTGTCACAGTGGGTGGAGAGTCACACAATAACTGAGAGAATACCGAATTCCCATCCTGGAGAGCTCTGCCACATTCTCTAATGGAACATCAACAGTCCCCCAAGTGCAGGGGCAGTGACTGGCAAAGGAGGATGATCCACTGATGGGCCCTTGCTATTGATGACTAGGCTTATGAGCCTTTGCTCTTGAAATTGAAATTTTGTCTATTGTTATGGGGTGCCTAAGGGTTGCCTCCTGAGAGCTTCTTTTTTGCTCAAATGTGCCTCTCTCTAAGGAAAAATTCAGCATGGGACATGACTCCTGGGGATGAGCCTCCCTGGCACCAAGAGATTGCTACCCAGCACCAACTAGCAACGCAACTGGAAAAAAACCTTGAATAAAAGGGGGAAAAGGTAAAGACAAATGAGTTTATATGGCTAAGAGACTTCAAAGTGAGTCAGGAGGTCACCCCAGAGGTAATACTTATGTACATCTCAGAAGGATCTCATAGACTTCCAAAATGGATACTATTCCAAATAGTGGGGCTCCTGAGAGTTCTGGAGACACCCAGGTCCTATGGTCAGAGCAGATAGCTCTGGAGTTTGGTGCCTTGCCAGTGGGCCTTACCTTGGAGTTTGTGCTCCTGAGAGTGACAGAGTTGGACTCAATTATGTCTTCCCTGCACATGGCTCATCTGTCCCTTCTATTTAAGCCTATACTTGGTGCTGGAAGTTTTAGGTATATGTCCAGAGACTTGAGTCTTTGGGCTGTCTATGTGCCAGCTGGGCCCGGAACCTCAGCAGAGTTGCAACACCTACTCTACAACTCATTGGACTCACCCAGGACAACTGGCTGGGAGATGATGACAGACAACGGCTGTCCCAGGGAACAGAGAGAGTCTGCAGCTGCAGGCAGGATAGTCACATCCATCTTCTCCATGGGATATAAACCCTCTGTCAATTGGCAGTAGAGTGGACATCACCATCCCGGAAGCCTCGGGATTGGGGGAAGAGCTATGGATTTGAGTGGACTTACTGGTATTTTGCTATAGACATATTGTGATTCTAGCAATGGAAGAAATTACAACATTGATGTGGAGCTAGTGGCCACTGGAGGCTCTGGGGGCAGGGAGAGGGAAAAACAGTTGTAATACAGGGGCTTTTTTGGGACTTGGGAATCGTCCTGAGTGAGGTTTCAACAACAGATATAGGTCATTTTATATCATCACATAGCATGCAGAACTGTGTGGGAGAGGGTGTAGACTACAATGTGAACTATGGTCCATGCTTAATGGCAAAGCCCCAGGATGTGTTTATCAATGGCAATGAAGGTGCCACACTAATGAAGGATGTTTATGTGGGAGGGTGTGGGATGTGTGGGGAATGGCGCATATGAGAATTCCTAAATTTTTGTGTAACATTTATATAATCTAAGTATCTTTAGAAAAATCTTCAGTGAGTTGATGGCATATATGAATCTACAATCAACTGAGGGTTTTACCATCAGCAATGAGTGATGTCTCATCCAATCAGCTGAAGGCATTAAAAGGAGAAGTGATTTCAGTATTCACAGAGAGAATCCCCATCTCTACTTCAGATTGCCAGTGTCTCCTGGGGAATTCAACAAAGAACTTCGTCACAGACCCTGGCTTGCAGTCTGCCCTATGGAATTTGGATTTGTGCATCCCCATGGTCACATGAGACAGTTTATAAAATCTCATACTATTTTCTGATATCTTCTGTTGGTTCTGTTTCCCTAGAGAACCCTGACTAATACAATCGTCAATATAACATCTGTTCTAAATGGAGTTTTGCTACCCTTGAGAAAATTGAGTAGTAAATATTCTAGTTCATCCAAGTTCCTTGGCTCAATAGGGACACAGAAACATAAATCATGGTCTGGGGTAATTAAGATTATGTGAATAAGGGATTATAACTATGAATTGCAATTATAAATAACATTTCACTGCTTCCCCTTCTTTGTTACAAATAAGGGTTTAATTTGGCAGCTTTATTTTTCCCAGGAATTTTCTATTTTGAAATTTTCTTCGTGGGCTCTTGTCCCTTCCTAAGTGTCTTTTGGGAAATGTAATTTTAGATGCTGGTTCCTCATAATACAGATTTTTATCACTCGTTTTTTGGATTTTTTGACATCTTAATTTTTAGATGCTTATTCAGAAAGCTGGCAACAATTATGATTCTAATTTTTGCTATTTAGCATTCATATACTCAGATTCCTTTACATTTTAGTTATTTACTAATAAAACAATTTAAGTTAGACAAATATCAAGAGATTTGGAAACTCATTTTTAAGTCCCAGAGACTTGGTTGTTGCTATCATTTTCTATTAGTCTGGCTTGTAATAGGCATTCAATAAATTGTTCATTATCTTTCTCTTTCCTGATAATGACTTATTGATGATGAATATCGAATTAGTTTTTGTTGAAAATTCATGTTGGATCTACCATCAGCATACTTTCAGAATCTGACCATTTTTCATTTCTTCCACTGGTTCCACCATCATCTCTCCATTGGATCATTGCAATAGCCTCCTAGTTGATCTCTCTGTTTCACCCTGCGCTAGCCGTGCTAGTTTCCTTTCTTTTTAGACTTTGTCAAGCATCTTGCTTCCTTAGGCCCTTTGTTAGCATTGGGTGTTTCCTGTTCCTGAAATACCCTTTCTCCAGATATACACATGGCTTGCTTCCTCTTTTCCTTCATATCATCTCAAAAAAATCTACCCTGATTGTCTTATTTTAAATTTTCATTAGATCCCTCTCCACTGCTTTTTCTTCTTACCTTGCTCTGCATTTTTCCCATAAGTGTTTCATTTTATATACTACATACTTTATTAGACTTGTTGTTAATCATCTGTTTCTTCCTACTAAGGCAGAGATTCTTTACTGTTTTATTTTTTCCCAATCTATCCCAAGGACCTAGGAACATTACCAGAGACATATAAACTGAGTAAATGTGTATGGAATGAATGAAGACAAATAGTTAACTTCATTGAAATATATATGAAAAGATGATTTCCATTTTCAGACATACAATCTGGTTCCTTTCTGGTTATCTCATTATGGTTTAGAGAGCATATTGCATAGTTATTAGTTAAAGTTAAGTTATGTGCTAAAGTTTTTTAATTTCTCCAAATGAGATAATAGGGGAGAGAATTTAGTGAGAACACTCAGATTCTCCTCTCCACTTCGGAGTCCAGTACTACCCTCTACTGATTCTCTCTACTGATTCTGTGTGTGGGCTGTAACCAAGCCTGTGTGTTTCACTTGGATATATAATTGTCTTGGTGGTCTGATGGAGTTTGCAAATCCATTACTTTCCCGAGTATGAGAGCAATGTGAAAATTAAATAAAAATTAATTATAAAATTCTAAAACAAATATTGTATAATAAGGCTTTGGAAAACGCAGAATGCTGTTCAGATTATTCATTGAGTGTCTGAGGTATTCAGGTAGGAACGCAATGTAAACAGATTGAATTTTTACTTACTTACCAAGATTCAATTTTATGTGACTTAAAGGTCTATGAAACCTCATTTTTCTTCTTATGCATAGGAAAATGGCTTGAGGATAAGGCATATCTTACATATATGAATATTTAAATGTTGGAAATAAAGTCATTCCCTCGATTTTTACAAATAAGCATAATTTCAATATGGGAAGAGTATAATAATTTTGTAGAAATTACAAATATTTAAGGTAGAAATATGTGCAGATTTTTGAGCGATTTGGCTCACTGGTTCATGATGTCCTTGAAAACATCTGCCTTGTAGATTGAGACTTGAATGTTTGATATGTGACAATCTTTGCTTCATCTGGGAAAGATGGATTTGGCATATGAACATGGTGCTCAAGGACTTGAAGATTATATATTCCATTGAAAAATATCAGCAAGTTATAATAACTAAGAAAATAGAATCTTGAAATAATTTGAGAATTTCTTTTTTTCTCTCCATTAATACTAATTTATTAGCTACTTATATTTTGAAACAAGAAGATTGGTGCTCAATGCCACAAAGAAAATAAGACAAGTTGTAATTCTATTTCACCGCTATCTGGGTTTTAAGAAAGGTCTTCACCTCACTTTGGGGCAGAATTACCATGTCTTATCAATGGAAGTTTGACCATGGACTAACCTTTCCTTACATCTACTTCCTCAAGAATACCTCATCTGCTCAGAAATTTTAAATTAAATGAAGAAATTTCACCAGAAAATGACTGAGAAGTCATCTTGAGTAATATATCATTATTATATGATATACTGTATGAAATTGAATAGAAACTTAGAAATAATCCTATTTTGATTGATTTATATCTCTTTGAGTTCTGAATATTTATTTTCCCACTCTTCAAAAGATCTAATTAATTAATTAGGGCCTAGTAAAAAGAAGAGATTTTTCCTGATCTTGGCAAACATTTCTCCAAGTAGCTACTCCATTCTACAAGTACTTGGATAATGTGGGTGTGCCATAAATTTCAGTATGTAGTTCATCAGCATGACCAAAAAATAAGAGTGAGAATGGGTGACGACATACTCTTTTGTATTAAGACCTATAGGGTCATATTTTTTGTGGGAATTTAATATGTGATACATTATTTGAAAACTTCCACTGTACAGAAAACTTCCACAGTACAGAAAACTTCTGTACTGGTGATTATCAGCCAGGGGGCGTGCATTGAGATCCCCTCAGAATTGCAAAGGCAGTTGGCATGGTAAGAAACATACATTGTTTAAAATATTATATTTAACATTGTATTTCAGTCTTCTATTTAAAATGAAGAAAAAATACCCTATCTTTTCAATAAAATAAACTATAACCAGAAAAACTACTTTGATAAGAGCTTTGGTTGCAGAAATATGCAGATGATAGAGTCGTAACACATTTGGGATAAAACATGCACTTAAGGTCCCTGACAATGCTTATTACTTATTATTTTCTGTGTGTGTATGTAAGGTATGGTTTTTTAGCTAGTAAAATTATATATCACCATAGAATCTCAGATTCTTATGTGGGTTTACAGTATCCTACATGCTCTTGCCTTGGGCTATCTATCCTACAACTCTTCCCATTTTTCCCTCTGTTCCAGTCACACTGGCCTTTGCATTTGCAATGCTCCTTCCTGAAATATCCTTCTCCAGGTATCTCCACTCCTCATTCTTTACACCCTCAATCCCTTCTTTCACAGAGGTTACTGCCTCAGAGATGACGACATGCCAGTCTCTCTATCCAAACACGTGCCACCTCTCTCTATTCCTTTACCCATAGTTATTTTTCTTTGTGTATTTGTTACAGTAGCATAGTATAAATTTACTACATTTTGTTGTGTTTTTTTTAAATTGTCTCCCTTAACAAGAGTATGTTGGACAGCACATTGCCTGGTTCATTGTATCACCAAAGTTTAGAATAGTTCCAGGTCATTGTTGAAGAAATGAATGAGTGGAGGAGGAGGTCTCTGGCATCATGGGCTTCCTTGAAATGAACGCTTGCAATACCATCAAATAGATTATCTGATTAGTACTCTTCCTGCTTTTCTTTTCTTAAAAAAATTTTCTTTGGACTTTGACTATATCAACCCAAACAAACCAAAATCAAGCAAAGCAAACACAAAAAGCACAAAACAAAACCCCAACTATTTCTATGAGGTCAGGTTTGTACACATTACACAGGATGGCACCCAATTACCTGGTGGGATCTAGATCATGTTTGAATAATATTTGATATAAAAAGGCAGATATTATTTTGTAAGATTTATTTTTACAAATCTCAATTATTTGTTGTGTAAGTTTGTATATCCTGAAATGTATGATTAAGAATCAGCAAGGTTTTTAAAAAAATTAAAGTTGTGGAGTATAGAAAAAAAAGCCTCAAACTATTTGAGAAACTTTTAAGAAAATGCATTCTTTATAAGTATAATTTGTTTTATTTTTCCTTCAGGCACCTAACTTATGACATAGCTGGCATTATCACATTTTAATTTTGCAGAAACTTATCATCTACTTTTTTTTTTCATCATCATCTACTTTTGTTCTTAGTTCTGATGAATCTACTGATGAAGAAAATTATGCCTAACTGTTTATTTGATATATATAGAGAGAAGAAATTCTATTTTCTCAACCAATGGGGTCAAAGTTTTTCAAATCAAATGAACTGAATAAAAAAAACAACACACATTTGGATAGTCATGTGTTGTTCTGTAGATACTGTTCCTTCCATTAAGATTTATAGTGAAAATTAAACAATATTATTTTTAGAATATAATAGAAAAGATCTGCTACTTGAAATCTTAAATGACAACTTTCAGCAGATTTGTGTATCTTCAGTAGATAAATCAGAAGCTTTTAAATACACTGAACCAGAAACACCATGATAAATTCCAATTCATTGCTCATTGTAATCTATCTCCTATAGCCAGTCTCTAAGCAAAATCAGGCATAGCAGAATTAAAAAAAAAAAAGTTTATTCTTGATTTGATACAGCTTTAAAGGATATAAACTTTGAATACTATTTTTAAGGAAAGAATTAAATCTATGAATAAATTAAGTGTGAATTGAAGTTATTATATTTTCTAGATATTGTAAAATGAAATCTTAATTGGGAAAAGATATCCACAATAATGGGAGAAAATAATTGGAAACCATATATCTGATAAGGGTTTAATAACCAGAATATATTAAAAAAAAAAACTTCTATAACAATAAAAAGACAATCTACCCAATTAAAAAAGGAGCAAAGGGCTTGAATAGATATTTCTCCCCAGAAGATATACAAATGGCCAATAAGCACATGAAAAGACGCTCAACATTATTAGTCATTATTAGAATGCAAATCAAAACCACAATGAGATAAGACATCATGCCCACCAGACTGGCTATTATTTACAAAACAGAAAATAACAAGTGAGGGTGAGGATGCCAAAAAATAGGAACCACAGTGCATTGTTGTGAATATGAAATGGTGCAGTTGTTGTGGAAAGCAGTTTAATTGTTCCTTAAAAAGTTAAGTGTAAATCTACAATCCCACTTCTAGGTAGCTGCCCCAAAGGATTGAATGCAGGAACTTGGACAGATATTTGTATACCAATGTTCACAGCAGCATTATTCACAATTGTCAAAAGGTGGAAGCAATCCAAATGGCCATCAGCAGATGAATGGAAAAACAAAATGTGGTATATAAATATACATACAATTATTCAGCCCTAAAAAGGCATGAAGTTCTGTTACATGCTAGTACCTGGATGATCCTTGAAGACATTATGCTGAGTGAAAGAAGTCAGATACTAAGGGACAGATATTGTATGATTCCACTTACATGAAATAGCTAAAACCTGCAAATTTATAGAGACAGAAAGCTATAGGTTATTAGAGATATGAGCAGGTAGATTGGGGAGTTAATGTATAAAGGGTACATGGTTTCTGTTTGGGTGACAGAAAAATTCTGGTAATGGATAGGATGAAAGTAACACAACATTGTGAATGTAAATAATCCCAAAGATTGTTTCCTTGAGGGCAGTTTAGGTAGGAAAGTTCATGCTGTATATATGTTTTCACAATTAAAGAAAGAGAGACTAAAGACACAATAACAATTAAGTGCAGTGCATGATCTTGGACTGAATTTTATAACGGAGGAGGAGATGCCCAAAAGGACAACACTGGAGCATAGGAAACAATTGGAATATAAGCTGTAAGCTTTATATCAGTGTTACATTTCTTAAACTTGATAATTGCACTAAGGTGGCTACATAAGTGAATGTCCTTGTTTTTAGGAAATGTAAATGGAAGCAGTAAGTGTTCAAGGAGCGTGATGCATGCAATCTACTCTCAAATGTTTAAAAAATATATGAATAGATAAATAACACTACGGATGGATAGGCAGAAAGATGGACAGGCAGACAAGTAGGTAGAATGATATGGCAAATGTGACAAAATGTTAAAAGTTGGTGGATCTGGGTGTCTGCATAGGGGTTATATTGGAATTCTCTGGATGGGGTTTTTACAACTGTCCTTTGAGTTTGAAATTATTTCAAAATAAAAAGTTTAGTAAAAATCCTAGTTTTTAAAATTAGCATTGAACTTTTTACTGGAAGAATTATAGGAGAAGCTATTGTAATTTAATAATAATTTTTGCTACCAAAGCAACTTTCAGAAAATCACTTTGAAAACTTTTTATGGTGAAATGTCTTGGTTTATTTGAAAATATGTGAACCATATTTCATATCTCATTCTCCTATTTTTTTACCCAATATTTATTTGTAAAGCTTTTTTTCACTCTTCATTTCTCACTGTGAGTTTAAAACAGTCCAAAATCTTAATAGTGAAAATATGCTTTATCTTCTAATGTGCTTATAATTGAAAATATTGTAATGAGCAACTGACTCAAATTCATGATCCATATGTCTCTTCATTGCAGTAAAATAAAATATTTCTTTTAATATTAAAATAATGTTTTATGTTTATGATTACCAGTGCTCTGTGTTTAATTGTTTTTTATTAAACTGAAAGATTATACTGTAAGTTTGAGGGAAAGGAGTATATACAAACTATTACATGTGTACCCAGATTCTTCTGCCTTTATTTGCTAGTGAGAATGATTGTATAAGATTTACAGCAGAAACCCAAATCTGCATACTGTGACCTACTATGTGCTTGACATGCAGAAAATTCAGATTTTCTCTTTCTGGGCCCCTCTCCTCACCTCAGCACCCATTCCACCTGTAGTCCCTGGGGAGGAGACCACCTCACACATACTATAACTGTGAGACCCTATCTGCAGCTTTGTTCTTCCTCTGCTGTGGCATCCATAGCGTTTGCCATCCTCTGGGTGCTGACCCACCTGGAGAGCTGACCCCTACCTCTTACTTGCTGCCCATTCATTTGCTTCCTCCCCAGATTAATGCTCTCCAGGGATTTTCCCTTTTCTCCTGCAGAACAAGTCCTTTTGTTTTCTTCTAACAGCTTTTGAAGACTTTCTCCGTGGTAGAACTGTTGGATTTAGTTCTTTCCTTAATAACACAGTCATCTCCTTCCCTGATCATACAGGTCAAGGTGGGGCAGGGACCCTGAGTGAGCAGGCTGGTCCAACATAATCTAACTCTGTAATTCTGTACCTGAAATAATCCCGCCCCCTCATCCCGGGTTTGCAGCCTGAATACAGACTGGCCAATTCATACTGTAATGTCCCCTCCCTTCTCTCCCTTCGTTCCTCCTTCCCTCCCTCCCTCCCTTCTTTCCTTCCTTCCTTCTTTTTTCCAATATACCCTAAGTACCTATGTACCTCACATTATGAAGTATCCTTCTGAGGCCCTATTACCATGAAGAGACCACCAATCTAAACATAGCTGAAGCCCAGTTATAACTGCATTCAACTCTTTCTCATGTGATTTCTGCCTCATCCAGAGCTTTAAACTTACTCTAAAATCAAAGAAGAGAAAGCCTTCCATTCTCTCAAAAAATGTAAGGAATTCCCATGCTTCCTTCTTTTGCAAACCAAAGAAGACTTGGAAACAAGAAAACAAATATCCCAAACCAAGGGATGTGTATCAGCAAATGTCTCAGTGTCTGAAACACACAGAACCTTTCATGACAGTCCCACAGTGAGTCTGTACAATGCCCTCAAAGCTCTCAAGGGGGCAGTATGTCCCAATGCTGCAGGTTATCAGGAGGCACACATTCAGAACCTCAGGATGATTTTTGTATACTGATTTTTATCTATCTGGCTAATAAACCATTTCTAGGGAAAAGAACTCTACAGGAAAGTAGGGTGTTTCATTAATCTTTCTTTGTCCTCCTTTTCTGTTGTGCGATAAATAGAAATATATATCTCAAGGCATAGCATTCTAGCATTTAGGACTGAGGGCTAAAGGTTCAGGATTCAGAGGCAATATCTTGATCGGGAGACTTGTTTTCTTGTTGTCAAGTCTTATTGGGGACAAAAGAGGAGAAAGCATGACATTTGTTGAGAATCTATGAGACTTCCCACTAGGATTTAGTGTGATTTGGAAATTTTAGTGATTCAGAAAGATTCTTAGGTTTGAGTGTTTGCTGTGAGAGCATCAGTGAGGACTCCAACAGATGGGACAGGATCCTGAGCAGGAACAAACCATGATCGCTGTAGCGATCCAGCACAGAGAGATGTAATCCCTTGTGGTACTCTCTGTGGAAACCCAGACACTGTGGGACATTGTTGGACTGTTATTACAATATGCATATTGTACATCATATGATTTTGTTGATACTGTTTTATTATTACAATTTAAAGAGTTTGTAGAAATAAATAGCTTTAGCTGTATAGGCAATTTAAACGTAGCATGATTCCTTATAATATAGGGGTTTTCATGCCACCAGGTCATCTAACCAAAGGTTATATTTGCATTTACTGAATAATATCTCTAAAAATATATGAATAGGACATGTGAAAGGGATTTGTAGACAAACAACACACTTCGTGTATGAAAAAACATACCTTCCAAAATATGTCCTAGTACAAGTTTGAAAACAGGTGAAATTAATTCTCAGGTATTCAGAGAAAAAGGTTAGAGATTTGACTGTCTTTGTAGTTAAAAGTAGTGAAAGGGCTAGGGGTTCTATGGAAATCACTAATAGAAACGTTGTCATCTGTGTAGTCATATTTCTAGACATATCAATTACTAAGAACTTGAGAAAATGTGTAAAATGTCTTTATGTATGAGGTAAAGCTCAAATTTAGGAAACATTTCTCTCTCTTATCTCAAGAGGGTATTACTGATTTGTGTAACCAACCACTAAGTTTTGCACTTTCCAAGCATCGTGCATCTCATTCTACCTAACCTTTGTTCCCTTCTACAAGACCTAAGGAATTCTTGTTTTAACGGATTAGGATAAACTAATAGATGTAACCAAAGGCAGGCTTATTAGGAAGCAAATGAAAGTTAACTTGTAGGGTCCTGCATTTCCCCAGGCCCTGGGAGAGCTGAGAGTTGCTGGGAGTTATAAAGTATAAGAGGTGGGAAGGGTAAGTCAAGCTGCAATCAGGAAGCATGTATGTGTAAGGAATACTGATAATTGCCTAATGAGATTTCAGAAGAAAGAGGCATAAATATGCAAGGCTTCGCAATGTGATTTTAAAAATTCTTATGCTGAAATAAGTTCACATTTGACAGTTTTGTATTGTTAATATTTGTATGGCTTCATAAATATGGCCTTTCAAATAGCTTGAGATTGACAAAACCTGCATCCATCCTTGACTGTAACAAGTAGATGAGAAAATGTGCAAAAGCTCAAACACAATGCACATATTTTCTTGTTTTATGGAACACTGTTGCTTGCATGAACAGGTTGGTGGGACAATCCTTCACCATAGTTATTCAAGGAACTAGGGTAATGGACATTCTGTTATCCTTAATATGGCTTAGAAGGTAACCATGGGGTTATCAACATTCTAGCCAGCCAGAGGAAAAGAAACATGTGCAAGGGAGGATTTTGTGGGCCAGCCTGGGAAGTGATGCACTTGGCCTCTGTTCACATTCCGCTGGGTCAGCCAAATGGCCAATAACCAAATGTCAGCTGCGTTCTCATGAAGTGAAGGAGAAGATGGCTTTTGGTTGAATGCCTGCTGTATGCTCTGCAACAAGCCAATTCATTGAGTGCCTTTTATGGTCTAGGCACTTAGTTTGTATAGATGTGCCTTTTTCTGTGTGGTATAATCCATTTTGCTGAAGCAAGAAAAAAATTGAAAGGAAATAAATGGGATGACATTTAAAATCTCCCTCTAGCTCTATATTTACCTATCAATCATTTAAGGAACACACATTAACTTAATGTTGACTTATAATCTAATGTGTACTAATAATTAAGCCTCCTAAACACAAATTATATTTCTGAACTTTATAATCTAAAGAGATTGAACACAGTGTGGCACCAGAAAACAGGAAGATTCAGGTCTCCATCCTCTTTCAGTAATGAAAGTTAGGTAAAAATCTGGAAAAACAGTGTCACTGTGGGTACTTAAGCATTAATGACCTAATAAACCACAGCAAACACTGCAAAATGGAAATTAATTGTGTGCTACTTTTTAATATGTTTGCTTAAAATTAATGTGCAAATATCATAAGGATTAATGGTGTATTGATGAAGTCATCTAAATGGAATGGGAGTTTAGAATGCACAGAAAATTAACAGATTAACAAAGAAAATGCTTTCAAAATGAATGCTGAAGTTGTTAAATGAGAACTGTAATGCTTAATTTACAGATTTTTTTGAGAATCAAATGAAATGAAATATGAGGATGGGCTTTGCTAATTGTAAAGTACTTCAGAAACACAAGGAATTCTTATTCATGTTTTTAGTACTATGCTAAAATTTTCATTATGATCTCCTCTGAACCTAAAACAGTATGTGGTAGATATCCAAAATGCTTTTACGTGGAAACACTCTTTATTATAATTTGGGACCTTTTTTCTTTGCTAAGATAAGCCTCTGAAAATTATAATTGTCAATGGAAAGTGTGTTTTGATGTGCAAATATTTGCTCCAGCATATACCAGGAAATGAGTCAGGTTTAAACAATGAAAATTTATTTGCTTAAAGGCTTAAGGCTAAAAGAAAATCCAAATCAAGGCATCATCAAGGCAATGCTTTCTTCTTAAAGTTCTGGGACTGGCTGCCAGTGATCCTTGGTCCTTAGTAAGTGATAAGGCAAAGCACATGGCAGTGTCTCCTAGTCTCTTCCTTCTCTTCCCGGTTCCATTTATTTTAGCTTCTGGCTGCTTCCTCTGTGTCTTTTTTCCCCTGTGTCTGAATTTCATTCTCTTATGAAGTGCTCCAGTGAGAGGATTCAGACCCATCCTAATTGAAGTGAGACACAACTTAATGAAGTAACCGCATTCAAATCTCCTGCTTACAATGGATTTACACCCATAAGAATAGATTAAATTTAAGAACATGCTTTGCTGGGAGTACATACAGCTTTAAACCACCACACATGACTTTCCAGAAAAGTAGTTAGTGGCTAAAGGAAGAGCAAATCATGCCTGAAATTGTTTTGTTTTGTTTTGTTTTCTTTCCTTCTTAATGCCTTAAGGATTTCAGTTTTGGAAATTAGTGTGGTTTACATTTTCACTGCCACAAATTTTCTATTAGATAAAAGTAAATAATATTTGTGTTTTTCTTATCATAACCTAAATAATGCTTACATAAATGAAGGGCAAGAATTCAGAATTTTTTAATAACAAATCATCAGATACCCAAGGCAGCAAATACGTTCCAGGGAAACAGTTTAATAGTCCTATGGTAGGAATAATTAGTTATTATTAAGGGTGAGATGCTCCTTCTCAATAGAGCAATGATGAAGATATGATCTAAGAAAACTGGGTAACAATTGAATAACAGACTGAGCAAGGTGGGTATTATTCTTTTAAAAAGATGGAGTGAGTTCTGGGATAGGCAAGATAGAGATAGAGACGAGTGCCTTGAATCAGTCCTTTAGATTACCACCAGACAGGCTGGAACAAACATGCACACACCTCAATCCATGAATAAGGTGATCTCTGTTAACTCTGGATCTGGGACCAGGGACCTGAACTGGGACCACAAGTTGCCACTATGCAGAATCAGAGAATGGGTGGGAGAAGGGCTAGTAAAAGTGTCACAAAGCTTTCTTACCTTTTTTTTTTTTTTAAGGGAATAATTATTATTTTATTCACTTGAATTATCTTTAATTTCAAGTCGGTTTTATCTTACGTGGTCTTGATTCATTAGATTTTCCCCAATATTTTTCTGTGTAAATACTTTGCAGATACAGTAATCATTTCCATAAAACCACCTTGATTCTAAGTGCAAAAAAGAATGAGGAATCCTGTAAATTGGCTGCATTCAATGATAAAACCTCTTGAATTGGGTACCTTTAAAGATGCCACTAAAGTTCTTAAAAGAAAATATTCTATATACCAAATTATTTTTTCCTTGAGAAGGTGAGAGAAGAGGGGCAGGATAGGAAGGGACGTGATGCCCATGATTTGTGTTAAAACCTTCTGCAACAAAATGAACATATCAGTAGGCAACTGCATTCAGCAAAAGGGTGTATTGAGCAGAATCTTCAGGCAGATTTCCCACCTGCCTACCCTGCCCTTCTCTCCCCGGTCAGGCTTGTCTGAGGTTTCATTCCACATACAAGCAGTGGATGAATGAAATACTTTACAAGGTATAGCAGAGTTGATATTGAAGAATAAGGACCCACTCTTACTTTAAGAGTATAAGGCCTTGGAATTCCCCTGTTCCATGCAATAAAGCAAGTTTTATATATGCCCCCCCATATGTTTTTCTAATGCTTTCTTATATAAATTTAAGTATTTTACAAAAAGGCTTTTCCCTCCAAACATATAAATTTGAGTGAAACATATATTCACCACCTATAAACTTGTTTCTACATTAAATTATAAATGCGGTCTGATATTAAGGGTCTTTTGGCCACGGGAGATCAGCGGAGTCTGGATTGCACCGTGGAGAAGGCACTTGTGTTGCCTGATGTGTCGAGCACCTATCTCAGTGAGCACTCACAGAATCTTTGTCCTCCAAACCAATGCCAAGATCCCCAGTGCCTGGTCACTGTTGCAGCTGGGGGGAAATGGTGAGTAAACATGATTCTAAACTCATGGAAATAAAAAATAAAAACAGCATGGATGCTAGTTCTTAGTTTAGAATCAAACTACAAGCAAAAAAATCCAAAGTGTTTGTTCGTGAAGATTCAAAGCTGTTTCACTCTCTCACAAATTATAAAATACAAAGGTCGCTATTTTAATAACAAAAATCAAACAGTACTGAAAGGGGTTTGTGTCAATGGACAAAAAATCTATTCCTCTGAGCGAGGCTCCAAGGAGCAGCACGCAGGCTGAACAGTGACCTCCCTACTTCTGGGCCAGAAGCGCTGTCCTACTGGCCTTCATCTTCTCCAGCCGCTTGGCCAGGTGGCTGATGGTCATCTCCATCTCCTCAATCTTGTCCAGTGCTATTCATAACTCTCGTTGTAGCTTCCTCTTTTCTGCTTTCAGTTCATCTTCAACTTTCTCAGCCTTCTCAGCAGCAGTTTTATACCTCAGCACCTGTCCCTCCAGCTGGCTAACACTTTGCTCCAAGGTGGTTCTATCCTGTCCTGCTTTTGAAAGCTTAAATTTGTATTCACTAATTTGTCTATTGGCATCTCTCTGCATTTCAATGAACTGCAAGTCTGAGGCATTCTGCAGTCCTGCCAGCTCATCCACTGTGCCTTCATATGGGAGCGCTTCTGTCTTCCTCTAAATGCAGCTTCATTTCTCTAATCTTTTCTCTAATCTGTGATAGTGGCTCTTCCTTTTCTCCAGCAAGTTTTCGTAGCCTTACAACCACTGGCCCTTCTCATGCTGACTTCAAGGCCTGGGCAGCTTCTTGAATCCAAGACACTGAGCCAACAGTGATGGCTCCACCATTGGTTCATGATTGACATCACCATTGGGAGGGCCATCTGGGATTATAGCTAAGCCATGTTTCTCAGTTCATGTCTGTGGCGAAGGCCTTCTTTAAATTCATCCATTTTATGCTGCCGCAAGCTACACATATGCTTCAGTCTTTCTAACTCCTTTGATTTTTCTTCATTTTCTCTATAAAATTCTGCCATCTGTTCCTCCAGTTCTTCAATAACGTCCTTGAAGTACAAGTCTTTCTTGTACTTTTCTTCACTTCCGACAAAGACTCCCGCAATTTCCTTCATGAAGTATCTGGATCTATTAAGCTGCTGGTATCCCCACTGTCTCCTCTGGATGAGTTTCCCCTTAGAGGAGCTGTTGCTGAGAGAGAACTTCGAGATGAAACAGTAAATTTCATCATACTGTTTATCAGATTTTTCTAGCAACTCTTTTTGTTGTCGTTCCAGTTCTCTCAAGCGTATTATCCCTTGCTTCTGCCCTGGCAGCCGGTTTTGCAGCCAGCCTTGTCTCCCTCCGCCTCTCTGGCAATGTGACTCAAAGCTTCACCGTCTGCAGAAAATCGGTCTTTTACAGGTGTTCTTTTCCTTCCAGGGCCAGGAGTCCCCATCTTGTTTTCTTAATAGTCGTTTAATTCTGAAAAATGACTTCACTCTGATTTCAGCCCTGTTTGCAGGCACGGGCAGCTGTGGCCAGGGAAGCGCCGGCGGGGCAAGGGACAAGGGGCGCAGGGAATGGATTCAGTGCGGGTCTCCGGCCTGGCAGACCAGGCTGGACACTGCAGCTTCTGGCACCGATGGTCAGTCTATGGGTCAACTGATGTCCCCTCTGGACCTCGGCTAAGGCAGTGGAACGCCCTGGGGTGGAACCTCAGCCCAAGCGCAGTGGAAGAGAGGAGGGTCCACAAGGTCCTTTCCTACTATTGTTGGTTTTTTTTTTTTTTTTGAACATACTTTAAATTTTTTTTTAAAAAGATACTTAGATTACATAAATGTTACACAAAAAATATAGAGGATTCTCATATGCCCGGCTCCTTACCCCTCCTACACTTTCCCACATTAACAACATCATTGATTAGTGTGGTACATTTGTTACAATTGACGAACACATATTGGAGCATTGCCACTAAGTGTGGATTATAGTTCACATTATAGTTAAACTCTCTCCTGTACAATTTTGTAAGTTACGGCAAGATATATAATAGCCTGTATATGTCATTGCGTCATCCAGGACGATTCCCAAGCCCCCAAAATGCCCCATATTATACCTGCTTTTCCCTCTCCTTTCCCTCAGAACCTCTGGTGGCCACAGCCACCATATCAATGATATAAGTCCTTTCATTGGTAGAATTACAGTAAGTCTATAGTAGAATATGAGAATTCACTTGAGGATTCTGTGATGGTGATGCCCACTCTGCTTCAAATTGAGAGGGGGCTTAGATACCATGGGGCAGTTGGATGGGACTCTCTTGCTTGCAGTTGCAGACTTTCTCTGTTCCTTGGGATGGGCATTGCCCATCATCATCTCCTTGTTGGTTGCCTTGGGTGAGTCCAATGAACTGGAGCATTGGTGTTGCTACTCTGCTGAGATTCAGGGCCCGACTGGCACATGGACAGCTCAAAGATTTAATATAAGTCTCTTATACATACACCTATCAACTCTAGTACTAACTAACTGTTCAAATAGAAGGAGCAGAAAAGCCATGTTTAGGGAAACCACAACTGAGTCTCTTTCACTCTTGGGAGCATAAATTCCAAAGTAGGGCCTACTGGCAGGGCACCTCCAGAGCCCTGCTATTTGAGGCAATATTTACTGTGACGGTCAATGAGATTCTGCTGAGATGTGCATAAGCATAATTTCTGGAATGACCTTCCAACTCTCTTTGAAGTCTTTTAGCCATATAAACTCATTTGTCTTTACCCTTTCCCCCTTTTGGTCAAGGTCCTTTTCCAGTTGCATTGCTAGTTGGTGCTTGGTAGTAATCCCATGGTGCCAGGGAGGCTCATCCCCAAGAGTCATGTCCCAGCTGGGGGAAAGGTAATGCATTTATATGCTGAGTTTGGCTTGGAGAGAGGCCAAATTGCTTTTTTCTTGATTCAGCACTTTCTTGGTTGCTTAAACCTTTGAATGTTGTCTAGAGTTCTGAGAAAGTTGGTTCTTCCAGGATCTGTTTGTTTTTCAGTGTTTCTTTGGGGGACAAGACTTTGGAGCTTTTTATTCTGCCACCTTAGTGATGTCCTTCATAATCATATTTTTTAAGCAGCAAAGAGTATTTATGAAGCACCTATGTGTCTGGACATTGTAATACATATTTACTTTTAACAGATACAAAAAGTATTCCAAGTTGGTTAATTACATACTATAATTGTATGCATGTAATTGTATGTATATAACTGCATATAACTATACTAATGGTTAATTATGTAAATTAATGAGAGAGAAGAGGCATGGTGGGAGAAAGACTCACAATAGTTTAGATATATGTACTATGTACTATGTATCTGTGTATTTCAGATACATAGTACATTAAACAAGCAAGTTTTTTTGTTGTTTGCTTATATTAGCAAAATCCATTATACCTTTAGATAATGTATGTAATGTACAGAGAGGAGAGCAAAATATCATGTGATACTGTAATAACATCATGCTAAATATATGTTTAATGGAACATATCAGCTATGCAGGAAAACAATTACTCATATATACTGTTGTTTTCAATTTTGCTTGATAATACTGATTGGGTCATTTAACATCAAATGCAGGTGATAGGTAAATTTATCTTTGATATTCAAAGAGGTCCTCAAGGAGACCAACTGGAAAATATAGAAAAATAAAATAAATCATCCATATCTCTATACCCTAAGGCAACCTTTATTAAACTTTGATGTTTCCTTCTCCAATCAATTTTCAAATGTAAATATTTCTGTCTTGTTTATTAAATGTATTTGTGGCCATCCTCTTTATACAATGTCTTTATACAGTGTTTTATCTTTTCTGTCATATAATAAAATAAGGCAGACACAATTCCATCCTCATTTGCCCATCGTCACATTAGTTCTTGCAAGGAAGGGTAGTTATGTGTCCTAGTTCTGCTTATTGAGATATGGATATCATATAATTTGCCTAAGTCCATAAAGAAAACCAGGACTCAAAGACAAGTATTCGGGTTCTGATTATTTTCACCTTTCAAATATTCTACACTTCCTTCAGAATAGTATATAGACAGGCATAGCTGTGGAAGATATTAAATAGGAAAAGATTTTTTTTTAAGGTTCTATGCTGTTGTTTTCTGTAACAGTATGCTTCTTTTTCTAATATTCTTACCTCCATCTTCCAAGTATTTTCTGGTAAGGCCTCAGGGAGTCCAATGACAACATCTCCTGGCCAGAGTAATCTAATAAATTGCATCTATCTGAAGGATATTGATTTTGTCAAAAGGGTCTCAAAGTTTGGATCATAGAACCTGGAAGAACCTTGAGATCATTTTAGGGGATCCATGAGGTCAAAATGATTTTGATAGTTTATTTGCCTTTTTATTGTATTTACATCTGCAGTGATGGTGCAAAAGCAATGATAGATAAAACTATTAGCACTTCAGCATGAATCAAAACAGTGATACAATATACTAGCAGTTGGTATGTTTTTCATTGCCACACCCAGGCAATTTTTAAGTCAGTTTCATTTAAGGATGTTTCTGATGTAGCAAACATTACTTACTTTTATTAAACCTTAATCTTTGAGCACAATTCTTTATAACATTACATGTGAAAAAATGGGAAACACACATAAAGCATTTCTGCCATTCACCAAAATAGTATAGCTGGTTTTAGAAAATGCTGTGTGAGATTGTTTGAGTTGTGAGCTGAATCATATTTTTAGTTGGAAGAATAACTGACAGATAAACTATGGCTATTCATACTTGAATATTTGACAGATATATTTCTGAAGATTAGCAAAGTGAACCTAACAGTATTTGCTGTCAATGATAAAATTGAAGCTTTCAAACAAAAATTTAGAGTTTTGAAAAACTTGTCTCAGCAACCAAGATCTTGATGGCTTCCCAATACTTAAAAACTTTTCTGGTAAGATGGGTGGTGATATTAATGGATATGATCTTCTTATATATTAAATGTTAAAAATCTTTTAAGATTTAGCGAGCCAATATTTTTCAAGTGATCAGGGTATGGTGTTATAAAATAAAGCATGGGAGAAGACTATTCAAAGAGCATGATAAAACAATGGATTTTAATGTATCAAAATACAAAAAAATGATTGATATGGTTTCAGATTCCATATTGCTACTAGTCTTTAAGAAATACAACTTGTTGGATTTTTGTGTAGTATTGAAAAGAATATGCACAATCATCTGAAAGGACTATTAAAATACTCCTCCCCTTTCCAACTATCTATGAGAGGCCAAATTCTTTATACTCTTTAACCAAAACAACACTTAAAGCAGATTAAATGCAGAAGTAGAGACGAGAATCCAATCAATTATTAAAGGCAAGATATAAAATGCTACTCTCCTCACAAATGTTTTTTAGGAAAAATAGTTACTTTTAATAAACTGTCTTAAAAATATTAATATCCAACAGGTTTATTATTATTTTAAAACAAATTAGTAGGTATTTTAAAATTTTCTCAGTTTTAATTTCTAACACTGTATCTATGGATATAACTTATATAAACATGCCTTTGGGGTCAAACCATTGGTCTGGTATGTTTGTTCTCCTAGTTAACACTTGAACTTTAAGAGGCTCTTTCACTTTTTTAAGTCAAAGTGGAAAATTTAAACATTGTGACTGGGAATGTGAAAGAAGTAGTGATTATTAAAGAAAGTTTTAATGCCTCTCTGAAGGATGTTTTTCTGCAAAAGTAAAGAACGGCTCTATGTGGCAGGAAGTACCCTCCCCGGTAACCAGTGTCTCAGGGAGTCTAGGATCCAGTTTCTGCAGTAGATATTGGTTTGGTTTGTCTCTTTTATAGTTTCCAAAAAAAAAAAAAAAAAAAACAGAAATGCTAGAACTGGACAGGAACTTAGTAAATACCCAATGCTTCTCATTTGCTTTGTTGATAAGAGAACCAAGGTGCAGAAAGAAACGTTTTGTGACTCATTTAAAATCCCGTGACAAGTTGGCACCTCTCAAACTAAATCCCAGTTTCCCTGAGCCTTTGTCTTTTCCTATTGTACTGTGTATCTTGAAAATAGCTTTCTTTTAAAATTGCATTATTGCTTTTTGACATTATGATGGGGTTGACCTTAATCTCATCTCAATTTAATGACTCCATCTTTCACATGATTCCTTGTGTGGTAGAATTACACACAATTACTGGGAGCACAGCATAAATTCCAGGGCTATTGTTAACTTGGAATGATGAGTAAGTGCAGGATGACCTTTGCTCATCAAATATAGAAACAGAAGTCCCATAGATGGTGGAGGGTGAGAAGTTTCTCAATGTAACCATGTACATCTATGTGGATGCAGGTCTGCTGCTGCCTGTGATCCCAACAAGCTACGGTGATCACTGTGAGTCCACGCCAATGGTTAGCTCATGTAAATTGTCCCTTAATTTTTCCATTATTTTTCTCATCCACCAGTGACTGAGACTGAAGTGGATTTCTTTTGCAGAAGAAATGTCACATAAGGAAGACATATACATTATATACATTATTCTTTCAAAATTATGCAGTCTTAATCACTGAGATTATGTAGTGTGTTGAAAAATAAACTCATTCAATTAAAGCAGGGATAATCACTTCAACTGAATATCTCTTCCCTTATGTATCCAGTTTCTTGTTCTCTCGTAAACATGTACTGTACCTCTAACCTGGAAAAAAGTCTCAGAGAAGCATGCGTTTTATCACAATTGAACACAAAAAAATAAAATAAAACAAGAACATTTGGACAATCTACATTATCTAGCATTACATCTAATGCTAAAAATTCAAAAAAATAACTCAGAAATATATGTCTCAGTGTTTATGTGACCAAAGAAACAACTCCGTACATGTGACTGAACATACCCATCAGGTAGAAGTTGATTATGCAGCTTTGACAACCGTATCGTTTTGATGTTGACTATCAAGTAGTCTAATTCAGAAGACAGGTCTAATTTGAAAATTAAAACTTCCAGTATCTGTATGATTGTGTATTTGTGCGTGTGTTTGTAAATGGGTGCTGTATATACTGGAAAATTTCCAGCATTTTACCATATGTTCTAAGAAATCATTTATTTTGAAGATTTGAAAAAATCCTGGAGTTTTCAGGTAGTCAAATGATCTTTTTATTATACTGCATCTGATAAATTACTTAGTGCTATTATGGGCACAATCATGTAAAAATAGCCAGTGTTCCTCCTACCTTCCCTTGCCAACACACAAATACTCATAGAAATTCAATATTATCCTAGGATGAAGACCAACACATTTTCTCTGAGATTATTTATACTACTTCCATGGCCAAAATTTATTTTTTGATAAATATCCTTGGTTATTTTTAGTGATCAACAAGCTCATTCTGTTCTCTACAGGAATTCTCTCTTCAGAGCTCTGCTATCTCTATTTGGTGGGTTCCTCAAACATTGGAATAAGGCAGAAACACTCTCCTCAAAGTGGAGGTAAATATAATATTAGCAGTGGGCTCAATTATACAAATGACTTTTTATAAGGAATTCTTCCCCACAGAGTTATTGCTAAAGATAGAATTATAGAAAGTATTTTCAGGACTAGTTATTAATGTGCCTCTTTCTCTCTCTTAAAATTAGAGTTTTAAAGCTGTGGAGACCTTGGTGAACACATAGTCAATGCATTTGTTTTATCAAAAAGGACAAAGAAACAGAAAATCCTCCTCTGAGTGCAGTTTCTTTCCAAGTTTAGTTACTTAAGCATTTGAACAGCAGCACCAATAATGATGTAGGTCTATAATTCTCAGTGTTACTGAGAAACTACATTTGGGATATGTCAAGGCTTAGAGGGAAAAGGTAGCTTGAAGAGGAAGAGTGAGAGGACTGAATGCTATGGTTTTTTTTTTTTTTTTTGGAGGTACCGGGGATCGAACCCAGGACCTCATACATGGGAAGCAGGCTCAACCACTTGAGCTACATCTGCTCCCAATGCATTTTTTTTTATCCCTCCCCACCCCGAGATGATTCTCTCGTCTGTCTGCTCATTGTTTGCTCACCTTCTCCAGAAGGCACTAGTAACCAAACCTGGGACCTCCCACATGGGAGGCAAGTGCCCAATGGCCTGAGCCACATCTGCTCCTCACAGGCTGCAGTGTCTGCTGGCTTGTGGCATCTGCTCATTTAAGCATCTGCTCATTGCGACAGGGTGTGGGTATCTATCCCATTGCGGTGGGTATGCACGTCTGCTCATCTTCTTTAGGAGGCATCGGGACCTGAATCTGGGACTTCCCATACGGTAGAAGGGTGCCCAACTGGTTGAGCCACATTTACTTCCCCCAACGCACTTTTATTTTATACTTTTCCGTGGTCAGGTCCTGACAGCGTTCCTACCACAATCTTTGGCCTACAGTCGGTAAGAAGGAAATGAAAGCCAGAGAAAAAAATGTTTTTTTTGAAATTTAGAGCTAAACATAGCTCAGTCCAAGAAGATATAATTCCAGCTGTAAAATTATTTTCTTTGGGAAATCAAGATGACACATCTATTAAAGATCTTTGACATGGAAAAAACTTGAAGTCCTCTGAGGAAAGTTTTATGTTCTGTGATACATTTGCTTACTGTTTAAAAGCTATTACATCAGTCTCAAACAGATCCCAAAAGTAGGCACAACAATAACTTAAAGTACACAATTAATAAAGCAGAGAGATGTGTGAATACCAGTTACAGAAAATTAGCTTGCTCTGAGTCTTCTTGTATACTGTAGACTCAAGAGCAGTGTCCTATGTGTTTCTCCTCTTCCCACTTTCCTATGCTTGTGGCCTTTTTCTTGTGGTTATCAGTCCTCCTTACTACAATTGTTAAGGTAAATTTTGCTGCTTTGGAGCTCTGTATGTTGGGGTTTGCAGTTCTTTCTGATCATAAAGGAGCAAAGGGCACAAAACAGGGTAACATCTCTGCTCAAGTAGATAGTGGTGGTCTTGAATTAAACAGCTGACTACTGGGGACAAGTCAATTATGTGTATGCATGGAAATCTTGGTGCAATGACATCACTGGGCAAGAGGCAAATTAATATCATGGCCTCTATTATTATTCTCGCCCATTGCTTTCAGTGAAGTGAGGTGGTAATGGTGGTGGTGGTGGTGGTGAAGAAGAGGAAGGATCAAGCCATATTTTATAAAGATAAGCAAAATTTTCATGGAGAACATATGTTTGTTCAAGGGAGAAACTGTTTTCATTTTAGATTCCAAGTAAGAATTTTGTCTTCCCTATGCAGAGATTTTAGAATAATGTTAACCCCACCCGCACCCAGCTATGCACCCTCCCCCACCCCTGTTACTCCATGACATTGCAAAAATCCCCTTCTTAGGAACCTCGGGAGTTGGTAAACTGGGATCTCCAGCTAATGGACTTCAAGGAATCAGGAACCCCTTGAAATTATAGCCAAGGTATTGCATGTGTAAATGTGCATTTTCTGCTGAAAGGTTTTATAGCTTTTCTCAACATCTTACAGAATGCTCTGACCCAAAAACTTTAAAATACTACTGTGGAAACAACACTGTTATCAGAGAACAGATATAAAGCAAAGCACTCAGTGTAGATCAAGAGTGTTGCAATATCACCCAACAAGAAATATTCAGAATGTCACTCCCACAGAAATCATTGGATAAAGAAAAATTGCCTAGAGATTGCCGTTTGTGCAACTGCGCAAACAACTCCTTAGACTCCTTATTAAGGGTTGTGAAGCAGGAACTAGATCAGATAGGCATGGGACTTGAGACATTTGGGACTTAGAAAATTAGACAAAAGTTCATCAGATCCCTTAGTCATGCTAAGTTTTATGTTTTAAGCTACAATTTATTGAGCACCTACAATGTTTCAGGTACTGAGCTAAACACTATATGTACATTAATTTACACATTTAATTTTCATATGTAACAGGATGTGAATAAATGTCTTAGTAGAGGCCCTAAAAGTCAAAAACAACAAGTAAACAGTAGATGACAAGCATCCTGTAACTCAAAGCAAGGTGCTGGATCAATTATACAAGGCAAACTATAAATTAGTGAAACCAAATATGCTAGCATTAGCCAATCACTTACTTCAAGCCCATAAGAGAAAGTTAAAGAAGTAAATAGTGACAGTGGGGGTTGTTTTGGAACACATTGCTGGTGTGCTGCGGACTTCATCATTACCACCGCCTATGGAGAAGGGTAATGGAGTGCATCCCCTTTACTTATGCCATGTCACAGAAAGCCTCCAAGAGTGCCTCTCAATGGGTTTACATGTGTACCTGACGCTTGGGAGATCCAGGCTGGGACTGTTTTTGTTGGGGAAATATAAAGTTAGAGTCCAGCTGGAGCTGGAAGATCAAGAGACTGTTGTGTGGGGAAATAGCTACACTTACATCCATGACAAAGCCAAGGTCATTCTTTGCCATGAACCAACTATGGGCTTGGTGGACTTGGAATATAGGTCTGGGGTTGTTTTGAAAGGGACCCTGCACAAAAGGACCATCTGGAGGTAGGATGGGAGAACCACCAGAAGACCCAGTGCCAGGCAGAGAATCACAAATCTACTGCTGCAAGAAAAGTGTGGCCTGCCATGCAAGAACTGCATCCTTAACATCTTCAATGTGGAGTCAATGAGTCTGCCTTGGAGTTCTGCTCTGATCAAAGGGCACCACCACCATATTAAAACTGTATCAATCAAGTAAGACATTTTCTCCCTTATCTCTCCTGTCTCTCTCCTATACCTCACCCTAGAATAGACCAAAGCAGCATCTCACAAGTAGGGAAGGAGGCAGAGTAAGAAAAAAAAAAAAGAAGCCTACCTTGCTATGTCTTCCTCTACAGGCTTCCACTCCTGGAGCAGGCTTGAAAAAAAAGAGAGTAATTAGGCAAGAGTCGAAGTTTTGCTCATATGGTAGACTGGACTGAACTGGACTTTTATATTATCTAAAAGTTATGTGATCATACATCTTGATTTGCATAGGACTGCTCTGATTTTAACCCAATGTTCTTGTGTAAATATTAATGACAGTCCTTTTCTCTTTCAATAGTGATATAGTTTAGTTGATAAAGTATATGGTCACCCAATTCAAAAGTGACCTGAAAATCTATATACCAGGTTGGGAATTTCATTCATAGATGGGAAAAACAAGTTCACCTTTCAGGTATGGAGAGAAGATGGTAAGAAAGGATTTTTTGTTTCTTACATACAAATTATAAGACACTGAATGGGAAAAAAGAGCACATGCCTTAATAGTACATTGTACGAAAATATTTATAATAAATTTTTCAATTATCATTCTAGATTTTAATGCCATCATACTCAAGACATATATATATATATATATTATCATACTCATCTCATCTCTAGGTAAATGTTACCTTTTGATTATTACATAGACATATGTGCAAACTACTTAACTATTACAATCAAGATTCTGGTGACCAAAATGGTCAAAATCACATAAACTGACTGTGTTTCCCAATTTTTATATAAAGGTGTGATTTCTATCTGGATGTATTAGTCATTACATAAGAATACAATAAAACTAGGGAAAACTCTACAAAATAAATTCTTGCCCAAATTATGCTTGGAACTTTATTGTCATATCAATTAGAATTATTATAATTATTGGCTATATGTTTAGTTGTTTTGTTGACAATGATGTTAAGTGGTTTTAAAAAATTAAAATATTCTGCATGATACATTAATGGGAAAATGTATAAATATCTTAGTTATATGTTGTATAGTAAATGTACAGTGATTCTAGAAACCACTCACATCAAAATAATCTTAGGAAATAGGTGTAGAATAGATTATATTCCATTTAGAACATTGCTTGCTTTATTGTTTTTAAATAGGTTTATGTGAAACTACACATGCTGGGAAAAAATGAAAACAGAATGAATCATACATGCAAAGGTCACTGATCTAAAAATATAGGTCCTATGAAATGGATAAACACAATCTATTTTGTGAAAGTCATCAAGCGGGAGGATTTTAAAATCTTTCCAAACCATTTAAGCTCCCAAAGTTGTTAATTAATTTATCAGTAGCAGAGAGGGCAGCCATTCTCTGGTGCTCTGTCCTCCTGGGGGAGCAGAGCTGAGCAAAGCAGATAAAAGGTGAACCTGCTGAGGTGGGAGAGAGATCAAGGGGCTTAACCTCTCCACAGGAGAGAGAGAGAAGCATATGTGCAAAACAGACGGGAAAGCTGAGCTCAAACCCTCGATTTCTTATCTTGAAAGCAGACCAAGTAGGTCCTCCAGAAATACTGTTTTATGATGATTGTGGGCATGCTACACTAGTTTAGCAGAACAAACATTTGTTATCATCAAGATATTACATATAGTTCTTAAAAGGAATGGGAAATAAGCAAGCATTTCTCATGTAGATGCTTCAAGCATGATTATGGAGACGAAGTAGGATCCACTACTATGGACAGAGGGACGCAACTGGAGTGTATTCTTTTGTTTTGCTTGGTTGTTTTGCTGTTGGTTTTAACTGAGCCCTTAACCAGCAGCCCACTTTCATTGATAAGCATTAGAATGTCTCTTAGATGTATTTGACAGAGTTTTGGATAGCTTGAAATAAACCATAAAGTTTGCCTTATCCAGGGATAATGAGATACTTCTTTTACATTGGTGCTTTGTTGTGCACAAATACAAAGGAAAAAATAGGTATTTTAACTGTCTTTTGCTAGCGCTGCTTATCAGCAAATAAGAATACATGTATACAGTGGTGCAGACAAGGGTGGGGACAGTGAGACCAGTGCATCCTGGATACAGGCAATTTAGGGACACGTTGTCATTGCAGAATTTTAAAACAACAATAAAGCCAATTGAAAGTCAGCCTGAGTTCTGTTATCACTATGTACTGGCAACTATAAACATTATCAGTAATAAAATACTCCCTGCCAGGGCAAACCACTCCCTCCACAGTTTCTCTCATGTGTGAAAATCTGCACACATACTCACATATAAAAGCCTACTTGGAGTTACCACTTTATTGAGGAAAGACCTTATTTGCATGCAAATTGGCAGAATGACCCTTTCAATTTCAAACATAACTTAGTTCAGGGCTCAAAACTAATATTCCTCAAGATCCTGACTGTTATGTTATTGAAAGAATAACTTGATTTTTTTTCACAATTACTTGTTTGTTTATTTGTTTATTACAAAGTCTCCCCATAAAGTTGAACTCTTAACAACTTTGTGAAGTAAATCCCTATCTATTGATAAGGCTATTGAGGATCTTGGAGACCAACTGATTTTCCTAAGATTACACAGTAAATGATAGAGCAGGAATTTTAATTCGGACCTTCTGATTCTAATACTTTGCTATGATTATTTTAAAATATTATGATTATACTGAAGTGTTTTGTTTTCTTAAAATCAGTAAATAATATTTTTCATTTAAATCTCATTCTTTTTTAAGCAAATAAAGATAGGAGTTTAATTCACCTAATTTTCTTTGACTTTACAGAATCAAGGGGAAAACCATTTAAAATTACTTTACATTTAAAATCTATTATGTCTGATATTAGTGTTGCTACTCCATCTCTTTTTTGGTTACTATTTGCATGGAATATCTTTTTCCAACTTTTCACTTTTAACATGGTGGTGTCCTTATGTCTGAGGTGAGTCTCCTGTAGGCAACATATAGATAGCTCATATTTTTTAATCCATTCTATCAGTCTATGTCTTTTGATTGGTGAGTTCAAGCCATTAATATTCAATTTTATATTGTAATATTACTTATTTCATCCATTTTGACTTTTGGCTTTCTGTTGTCATACCATACCATATTCTGTCTTTTTACCCTTTCTAATATTCTTCATTTCTATGCTCTTCTCCATGTCTCTCACCCTTGTATTTTCCTTTCAGCTGCAGCACTCCCTTTAGTATCTCTTATAAATCTGATTTTTTGGTAACCTATTCTATCAGTTTTTGTTTGTCTGTGAAGACTTTGAACTCCCCTTCATTTTCGAAGGACAGCTTTGCCAGGTACAGAATTCTTGGCTGGCAGTTTTTCTCTTTCAGTACCTTAAAAACATCATACCACTTTCTTTTCTCCTCCATGGTGTCTGATGAGAGGTTGGCACTTAATCTTATTGAGTTTCCCTTGCATGTGATGCTTTGCTTTTCTCTTGCTGCTTTCAAAATCTTCTCTTTATCTTTAATATTTGTCATTCTGAATAGCAGAAGTCTCAGGGCAGGTCTGTTCATGTTTATTCTGTTTGGGGTGCATGGTCCTTCTTGGATATTGATATTTACATCTTTCATAAGGATGGGGAAGTTTTCAGTCATTTTTTCCTCAAATATTCTTTCTGCCCTTTTTCCATTTTCTTCCCCTTCTGGGACACCAATAATGTGAATGCTTTTGCATTTGCATTGTCATTCAATTCCCTGAGACTCTGTTCCATTTTTTCCATTCTATTCTTTTTCTGTTCTCCTGTCTTTTCCAGTTCAGATGTTCTGTCTTCAAAATCACTAATTCTGTCTGCAAGCAGTTCAAATCTGCTCTTATGTGACTCTAATGTATTTTTAATCTCATTCATCATGTGTTTCATTCCCATAAGGTCAGTTACTTTTCTTTGCAGACTTTCAAATTGTTCTTTATGCTCTCCGAATGTCTTCTTAATACCCTTTATCTCTTTAGTCATATTTTCTTTCAATTCTTTAAAACAATTTAGGAGAGTTGTGTGATTATCATTGATTAATTGTCTTAAATCTTGAATCTCTTCAGGATAATTGATGTGTTCCTTTGGCTGGGCCATCTCTTCCTGTTTGCTAGTATGGCTTGGAATTTTTTGCTGATGTCTAGGCATCTGAATATGTTGGTGAATTTACTCTGATGGCCAATTTCTCTCTCTTGCCTATTATTATTTTTTCACAGCTCTTTGATATTTAGTTCAACTTATCCTAAGTCTTTAAAATTGCCCAGCTAAAGTTACCAGATTTGTGCCAGGGACTCATTAATGGGGCGCAGACTTTCTTCCAGGGGTGGGGTAAAGAGAGCTCTAAAAGCAGTTTCTGTCCATGGAATTTCCAGACCAGCCAACAGATGGCGCTTGTTGGCGCACTTTCCACAGAGGTGCATCTCTCTCTGTTTTCCTTTGTTTTCTTCTGGCCAGAGCCAAGACTCAAAGTGGGTGCTGCTGGCCAAATTCACTAAAGAAAAGCCCCCTGACTCCCATTCCCTTTTCCCTTGTAACAGCTTGCAGGGAGGAAGATGTCTGCTCCCCTTTCAGTCAGTTGAAATGAGCCAGGGGTTTTACCCCCACTGAATATCTCAAGGGAGGGGGAGGGGAACCTTTCCTGGCAGCCAGGAGGTTTAGTAACTCACAGTTTGTTGTTTCGACTTCTTCTTCTCTCTGTCCATCATCCTCTTGGGAGTTGTGAAGCACAGTCCTGGTCTGCTGACACCCAAAACAGGTACCTTGGGCAGTTTTGGCCGTTTCTTCATTGTTTTTGTGAAAGCTGAGCCTTATCTGCTTAATCTGACACCATGTTCCCACAATTCCCCATCTCAAAAAATTCTTTTTAAAATTATTTTAATTTGAATTCCAATTAAACTTTTCTTTGTATATTGACATATGAGATCTATAAAATTGCATATGCATAAAATAATTTGTGGTTTGTCTTATTTGTTTATGCAGACATAATTACAAACTATTCATAATTGTGTGTATACACCTGTGCAAGCATGATGTGAATGTGTGCTTCCTATGATACACTTAATCAGTCCCTAGTCCATGAGCTCTGACCTGTTATTTTTCATAGAACTGGTAATAACTAGACCTTAACAGAATGCTTTTTCACAGAAACTGTGAGAGGATCATTTCTCAGACATCTAATTAACACGTACAAATATCTAAAATATTCAGTGATAGCAAATTTGTCTTTAATATTTGACTCTTCTGGCTAAAATAATAAGGTAAAATGAATTTGCTTGATAAAAGCATGAGGATAATTTCAAATGAATCAAAGAAACATAATCACCTCAATGAACAGACTCCACCAGGGTATAAGGTCAGTGGGGGAAATGGGCAGGTAAATCTAAGTCTATACATCATTTTATCAGTTCTCTGCACAAGGTATGGCGGGAACACAGAGGAAAGCCATGCATATCCAAACAGGTGTCATGGGAAGTGGAAGCAACTGCAATAGGAATGTGAAAAGCTAGGTGAAGAATGGAAGAGGAATTAGAGAGGGGAGCATGTGTAGTTAGTGGTTAAATTCCTGCTTCTCATGTATACAAGGTCCCATTTTGATCCCTGGTGCCTCCTAAAAAGAAAAAGAAGGAGTTAGAGCATACTGATTACTCAGACAGAGGAAAAAATCATGGATGACATCATGGAGGTATGATGGAGCATGATAAGCCTGAAGAAATCAAATTGGTTTTTGCTGAAATATAGGTTACATAGATCAATGTGGATGTCCTGAAGTAATAGACATATAAAGTAGCCAGATTTTAGACTGGTGATGGGAAAACCCAATATAAAGATGGGCAGAAGAAAAAAAAAATGATAGCCTCAAAGAGTGAGAAGGAGTGGCCAGAGAGATGGGAAGGAAATCAGAATAGCACGGGAGAAATCACCAAAGCTGAAAGAGAATTTCAAGGGCTAAAATGCCAAAAGAGAAATTAAGGTAAAGACTGAAAATAACTCACTAGATAAAACATCAAGGAGGCCACTGTTTATTTTGCAAAGAGCAGTTGGGGAAGATCAGTGGTGACAAGCCTGATTCCAACAGATTAAGCAATGAATGGAAGGAAAATGGACACAGCAATTTCTGATAACCCTTTCAAACAGCTAATGATTGGCAATAACCAGAGAGGGTTTGGGATCAAGAGAGAGACTTTTTCTTCTTCCAGTGAAGAGCCCTTTATCATATTTATATGAAGAAAGTTAAAGGAAGCAAAGATGATATACAATGGAATGAGTCCTCAATGAAATGGGAGGGAAAGGGTAGATGGATTAAATTTGAGTAGGGAGAGATATAATCTCTGCTGGGAGAGAAAAAAGTAAAAAAGAACTGAAGCTTATGAAGACTATTTTGGGAGGTGAAACAAAACATTCAAGGGAGGTCCTCTATTTGATGATTCTCATTTTGGTGATATAGAAAGTGGAATATTTTTTTATAAGTGAGAGTGGGGAGGTGATGGGGTAGGAGACTTGGACAGTAAGGTCAAAGTTTGGAAAAACCCACTGAGGATAATGGGAAAACACTTTAACACATAAAAGAGTTTGCTGGGTGGTATCAACAACCCAGATTGGGTTGGAAACCATGATATTGCCGGGACACCTATCTCTACTGTGTGTGATTTTCTCCAGCATTGAAGGATAGTTGAGAAACAGTAACAGAGCATTCACTTGACAGGTTCAATCCAAGGTTGAAGCTTGCAGAACTTTTAAGAGGAATGAATAAGACAGTAAAAGGTGAGAGTAATGGTGAGGATCTCTGCTACAATGTCCTGTATGGGTGTGGCTCATGATTTGGGCCTATAAATTGCTTCAGATGGTGTTACAAAAAGGAGAAGTGTGGAAATTCAGTTCCAGAGAGACAAAAATAAAAGCCTGCTTTAATGATTGACTTTTAGCCCAGGAAACCTTATTTAACAAGTAAATAGATTACCAATTTATTTTACTGTACTGTTTATGTAGGCAAAGAATGCTGCACTAAAATGAACATTTGATCTGCCAAATGGCTCTTCCAATGATGGCAGTTAATTCCATCCTGATGTATTGGTTTGCCTTCTTTTAAAAACTTATATTCTTGGACTTGAAATGATTATAACATATTTTTGCTTTTTGCATGTTATACGTCTTATTTAGGTCCATTTTCCTCTTAGGACAGGACAAAGTGTCAGAGGGAATATATATCTATTTGAAAAATTTTCTCTTGGCTTTTTTAGTTAGCCTACTGCTCATGATTTAAAATCATTTTATCTGGTTCAAAACCATTAGAGTGCAAAAATTCGTAATCAAAAGGAGTATGGTGCTAAATTTAAACTGGTGAAGTAGTTTACTATTGGAGAGAGATTCTATTCTGTTCTCTTGGTAATAATAAAGTATGACATGTCTTTGCCACTAGCTGATCTTTACATGTTGCTTCTCTTGCCAATATCCACAGGGTTTTATGCTGATCTTAATGGATGATGACACATATTGCTGATTATGTTGACATGCATTCTCTTGGCTTTCCTTTATGGGTAAGGATGTTCCTTATAGATTTAGCTCTGTACCAAATGAAATAGTATGTATTTACTTACTGATTTATTTGAGAGTCAATTCATATTTGTGCTGTGATTGTGTAGTGTTTTACGTGTTCATAAGCATATTTATTAACATAGGTGTATATATGTATATAATATAGGTGAATATAAAAATTTATGCAAATGTAAATACAAATATACATATACATACACATACATACATATACATATAATTAGCTAATACTGCAGTGGAGAAAAATAATTGAGCAGTTATTGTTTAGCTCTGTGCCGGTTGCTAGCTGCATAACAATTATAAATAAGTAGTTGTGTAAGAATAGCCAGAAATACTGTTTTATGAGTTTGGATAATGCATATCACTTCAATTTCTCTTATCAACTCTATGTTAGGTGGTCATAATATATTAATTTACCTGTAAAGCTAAAAGCCAGCTTTTGAACCACCTGGACTATTTTGAGGTAATAACAAAACATTGTTATTTTGAACAAGATTGACCTGCTTTCATTTCCTCCTCTTAACTTCTTTTTTAACTCAACTGGTGGGACTAATAATATGGAAAATAGTCCTGAGACAGGAATTTATATTTGTTATTGAAAACAAAATCAAAGACATGTGAGAAAAGAAGTTGTAGAGAAATATGTCCAAAGGCAGAAAGGGAAAACCAAAATTTGCAAGTCCCATGTCTCTTCATATCCAGTTATTTCAATCATCAGCTCCACTAACTGGAATTTCCCACAACAGTGTCAGAAGTTCTTTGGTGATAATATACCTAAAATGTTATTATAGGAAATGAGCCTCTTTTTTAAAAATGGTACTTTAATTTCTTGTTTAAAGTTGAGAAATTCCATAAAAAAACATTAAACATTCTTGCTTGTCAAAATGCATGTTTTTTTTTTTTGCTGGACAAATAAACTCTACAAAGAAAATAAAGTTCAGGATGACAATGAAGAGAATTTTTCTTGAATGAGGTTAATGATTTATGGTATTCAATTTACTTTTCTTTGCCCAATTATGAATAAATCATAATGCTTTGCATTTATTTTTTCTTGATATTGAGAGGAAAAGAGTAAAGAAAAAATGTTATACAGCTAGCCCATTTTTATTTCAACTGATCCAATAGAAGACAAATTAGATTGAAAAGAGAATAAAGTTTATTAGAATTATCATCCCTAAAACATCCTTTTTACCCTTATCTTCATTACCCTCCTCATCCTTTTAAAACCATATTGAGCTACTTGGCAAGTGTAGTCAGTGACTTTTAGAAGAAATATAGAAGAGCCAACAAGCTCCCTTATGTATGGTATCAACTTGGCCAAGTTCCTTTTAACATTTCTATGCCTCAGTTTCCCCATCTGTTGGTAGGTATAACACTAGGAATATTATGGTGCTTCTACAAATTAAAACCTTTAATGTGATTGGATTGGTGCTGGTCACAGAGGAACGTGCCACTTGATATGAGATTTCTGCCTCAGTGACTTTCACTGAGAATTATGCAGAATTTTTATTTGGTCTCAATTTCTTTATCAGAACCACTTTCCTAGGATTAATTGAGATAATGCATATGAAATCTCACTGTGACACAAACTTGCTCATGTTACCAACTTTTTGTACAGTAATCTCCTCTACCCTTCATCTTCCCACTTTACCCATTTCCATACAAACAAAATATATTATCCTCTCAAAGGTCATTTCAAATGTACCTCTCCTGCATAGTTTTCACTATTTTCCTTGTTTGCTTGCTTAAAGGTTTCTTACTTAGAGGTCACCTGTGGATAACTTCTAAGTTGTACCTTAGAAGTTACCTATGGATGCTATAATAAATTACCACAAACTCTAAGGCATAAAACAACAGAAATTCATTCTCTTACAGTTCTGAAGGCCAGAAGTCTGAAATCAGTCTCACTAGGGATGATATCAAGGTGTTGGTAGGGAGGGCCACACTCCTTTCTGGAGGCTTGAGTGTTAAATCTATCCTTTGCCTCTGCCAGCCTCTGGTGCCTATAAACATTTCTTACCTTATGGTGTCATCACTCCAATATTCAAGTCCAGCATCTTCAGATCTCTCCTTGCTCCCTTTCACATCACCTTCTCCTCTTCTGAGTGTGTAATCCCCCTCTGCCTCTCTCTTACTTGTGTCCTAGTTTGCTAAGCTCCTGAAAGCAGATACCATAAAATGGGTTGGCTTTCAACATTGGGTCTTTATTAGCATACAAGCTTAGAATTTCGAGGCTGAGAAAAATGACCAAATCAAGGCATCATCAAAGCAATGATTTCTCTCTGAAGACCAGCTGCCAGTGGTGCTGGACTCCTCTGCCACATGACAAGGCACATGAAGGCATCTGCTGGTCTCTCCCTTTGTTTCCGGGTTTCATTGCTTTCAGCTTCTTGCTTCTGTGGCTTTCTCTCTCTTTGTCTGAAATACATTCTCTTATAAAGGACACCAATAAGAGCATTAAGGCCTACCCTGAATGAAGTGCATCACATCTTAAGATTCTATTCACCAAAAGATCCTACTTACAATGGGTCCTTACTCATGGGAATGGAATAACTTTAAGAACATACTTCTCGGTGGGTACATGCAGATTCAAACCATCACAACTTGACTTATAAATGGATTTAAGACCCACCTGGGTATGCAGGATAACCTCCCCATGTCAAGATTCTTACCTTAATCATATTTGCAAAGATCCTTTTCCCTTATAGGGTAAAAACTGCAGGTTCCAGAAATTGGATCTGATATCTTTGGGTGGCCCTTGTTCAGCTTACTACATCAGTGGTCCTGCCTTTGAATCCACAAAAGCTTTGATATTTTTCTAATGGTGTTAGTATCATTTTAAAAATTATGTGTCACTTGTTACCTTTTAGGCTGCAGGTTGGCTAAAAGACAAATGGTGTGTCTTTTTCTATATCTGCTTACTTTTCTATCTTCTGTAGCACAAGTTCAGAGATTTGCCATGGATAATCTTCTATCAACTTTTATTAAATTTATTAAGTTTGACAGTTAAAACATTACTTAGGGTGACTAATAATATTGAAAAAAAAAACCGAGATTGCTTATTTGTCAATGTATTAAATCTTTGCTTCTCTTATGGTTAGGTATTAAGCCTTGGAATCACCAAACTAAGAAGACCAGTTTCTTATATTTAAAGAGTTCACAGCCTAGTTGGGGAGATGAGCATATAAAGAAGGAACTACAAACAAACGCAAGATGTTAAAATATGCAAGGAGAGCATAGAGAGAGGTGATCCCACTGGGGGAGGTTTTAATTCAGAGGATAGATCTGCCTAAAATTGCTTTTATTATAGAAGTTATGTTGTATTCATATATTTTTAATCAGTAAATAATGGAATCTTGATTAATGGACTTTGAATATTACTAACCTAAAATGCATGTCATATATAATTAAAACTTTCACATTTTTAATGACTATGATCCTAGTGCTTTGAGATATTTTGCAGAAAAAAGACTTCTGCATTTTCATTTATTTTTAAAAACAGTATTATTTTTGGCTTTGTTTTCTTGTGCTTTGATGAGAAAATAGGCAAGCATCAATTATCTTTGATTTATTGACTTATTTATTTTCTCCATTTTAAAAAAGAGTTGTGCTCTCAAAGGGGAGTAGGATTGCCTTACAATCTCTGTTTCACCTATGGCACCTGCTCTTAAGTGCAGACCCAAGTGATATGACAAAGCTTTGATCTCTTTAATTATGATCCTCTAGTAATAGTCCCTCTGATATGGGAAAATAGCATTCATTTCTCTCTTGATAGGCCTTTTGGAATGCTATTCATCTGTGACCTGAAAAGTATCTTAGTTCAGCTGCATGGTTATGGGAATTACAGTCTAGTTATTACTATGTTTGGTGTACTACACTTTTGTCCACCACAATTTATTCCTAGATGTATGAAAAATATGGATAATTTAATTTTACATTTTTTTAAATCTGCGATTTTCAACTTTACTAAAAATTATTACTTCTTGATTTTTACTGGATTTTGTGATACTTCTTTTCACTTCTCTTAAAGAGATCTCTTCTTCTCTTTGTCTCTCAATGATATAAAGGTCTCATTTGGTTCTAAATAACAATAAATGTAATACATTTATTTTGTTTTGAATACTCTTTGACATTCACAAGCTCACTTGAAATATCTGGTAAAATCTCATGCCATCTTATTTCAGAAAGTTATTTATGCCTATTATGATGGATTTAATTGGATCTGCCAATAAGATATGTTGATGTTCTAATTTCCAGTATCTAAGAATGTGAATTTATTTGGAAATAGAGACATTATAGATGGAATTAGATAAGTCAAGAAGAGATCATACTACAATAGGGTGGTGCCTTAATCCCATATGCTTGCTGTCCTTATAAGGACAGGAAATTTGGTCACAGGCAAATAAAGAAAGAAAGAGGAGAGAATGCCATGTGATGACTGAAAGAACACCATGGATTGTCACCAAGCCCTTGCCAGAAGCCAGGAGACAGGCATGGAACAGACTCTCCCCTATAGATTTTCGGTGCCTAGCCTCCAGAACTGTGAGACAAGAAATGTCTCTGTTTTTAAGGCACCCAGTTTATGGTATTTTTTATTCACAGCTGTAAGAAATTAAGACAGACAATGCAGACTATGCAGTAGGTGTTCTGGATGTACAACCGCAGGAGGTGGTTGTTTTTACTTTTATTTTAAAGGTGAGAATATTGAAGTTCCGAGACCTTGAATAACCAATCCAAGATCCTACACCCAGGAGAGGCAAAGTCAAACTAGAAATCAATATCTCATTCATTATTTCATTTGGAATATATTCATTGAGGATTTACTATATGCCAGGCACAGGTTGGGCAGTGGAAATACAGATGTAAGCAGAAAAAAATATGGTCCCTTCCCTCATGATGTTTAGAAAAGAGTGTGAGGACTTGGTTGTGATAATCAGTAACCATAAACAAATGTAATATTTCACCTGTAGTAAGTGTTGCAAAGAAAGGAACATGGTAATTTGTGTTATAGGAGGATTATACCTATTTTTTAGGGAAAATATTCATTGGGGCTGCAATTAAATATTCTTCAGGACTATGATGATCTAGCCAAGAGAAGGGTACTTGACATGTCTTCATGGCAAAGGCATATGCAAACACTTTGTAGGAGAAGATGACTTGGCCTGTTTGAAGAGAAAAAAGGCCACTGCAGTTCAAATGTTGAATATAAGGGGAACAATGGTGTCAAATGAGGCTGGGGAGCTAGGTAGGGCCAGTCCATACAGGGCCTTGTGAACCACATTATGGATATAGATCTTTGAACTTGGTGTCCTAGGAAATTATTTAGGAGCACATGTCCTTGCATTTTGAAAAAATATTCCTGGCTGCTGTGTGGATGGGGGGTGAGGTGGGAGATGGGGTGGTGAGAAGGTAAGAAAGAGTCAGGAATGATTCCCAGGTTTCTGCCTTGAACAATTGAATTCATTCAGGTTGGGAATACTGAGCTAGGAATAGGATTGGAGAAAAGGATGGAATATGTAAAATAGTACATAAACATCCAAACTTGCCTTACCTGTATCCCCATCTCTCTTGGTGGGTCAGAGCTACTATCATAAAAACCATGCAATGGGTTGGTTTAAATAAAAATAACATATAGGTTCGGAGGATTGTGGGAAGATGGCAATGGACTGACAGGCAGAGCCCAATGCTCTCATAAAAACAACAGAAAAACAGTCAAAAGCTGTTTGAGGGACCTGCTTTGGGGTCAGCAGACCAAGACAGTGCTACACAACTCCCAGGAGGGTGAGGGACAGAGAGACAAAGAAGCCAAAAAGATGCACGTGAGTTACCAAGCTCCCCTGGCAGCAGAGAAGGGTTCCCCTCCCCCACTCCCAAGAAATTAAACTGAGGTAATACACCTGGCTAACTGTAGCCAACTGAGAGGGGAACAGATATCTTCCTCCTTGTCAGCAGTTTTAAGGGAAAAGGGGAGGAGATCGAGGTGCTTTTCTTCAGTGAATTTGACCAGCAGAACCCACTTTGAATCTCTGATCTGGAGATTCAACACAGGAACACAGGAAAGCCAGGACTGAAACACCTCCATGGAAAGGTACGTTGACTAGCACCATCTGCTGACCAGTCTGGAAACAGAATGGGCAAAAACTGATCAGGTTTTCTGTATCCAACCCCTGGGAGAAAATCTGTGCCCCACTAGTGATTCCCTGGCCTGATTTTAAAAACTTAAGTTGGACAATTTTAAAGACTGAGAATAAGTTGAACCAAATATCAAAGAAGAGCTGTGGGGAAAAAAAACAATAGGCAAGACAGAGAAATTAGCTATCAGAGTAAATACACCAACATACTCAGATGCCTAGACATCAGCAAAAAATTAAAAGTCATACTAGGAAACAGGAAGACCTGGCCCAGCCAAAAAAATAAACCAAATATCTTAAAGAGATACAGTATTTAATACAATTAATCAGTGATAATCACACAACTCTCCTAAATCACTTCAAAGAATTTAAGAAGAAACTGGGAGAGCACAAAGAACAATTTGAAAGCCTGAAAAGAAAAGTAACAGAAGTTATGGGAATGAAAGAAACAATGGATGAAACTGAAAATACATTAGAGGCACATAAGAGCAGATTTGAATTGCTTGAAGACAAAATTAGTGATTTTGAAGACAGAACATCTGAACTGGAAAAGACAGGAGACCAGAGAGAGAAGAGAATGGAAAAAAATGGAATGGAATCTCAGAGAATTGAATGACAATGCAAAACGCACAAACATTTGCATTATTGGTGTCCCAGAAGGAGAAGAGAATGGAAAAGGGGCAGAAAGGATATTTGATGAAATAATGACTGAAAACTTCCCAACCCTTATGAAGGACATAAATATCAATATCCAAGAAGGACAACACACACCAAACAGAATAAATCCAAATAGACTTACCCAGAGACACCTACTATTTAGAATCACAAATATCAGAGCTAAAGAGGGGATTCTGAAAGCAGCAAGAGAAAAGCAAAGCATCACATACAAGGGAAACTTGACAAAATTAAATGCCAACCTCTCATCAGAAACCATGGAGGAGAAAAGAAAGTGCTATGATGTATTTAAGGTACTAAAGAGAAAAACTGCCAGCCAAGACTTCTGTATCCAGCAAAGCTGTCCTTCCAAAATGAGGGTGAGTTCAAAGTCTTCACAGTCAAACAAAAACTGAAAGAATATGTTACCAAAAGAACAGATTTGCAAGATATACAGCCTGAAAGGAAAACACAAGAGTGAGAGATTTGGAGAAGAGTTTAGAAAGGAAGATCATTAGGAAGGGTGAACTAGAGGATAAGAAGACAGACAATAGCACAATATGACAGCAGACAGCTGAAGAACAAAATGGATGAAGAAATTTGAAGTTTTCAAGTAGCCCTTCACATCTATCCAATGAACCATGAAATATGGAAATAAGAACCTTCTTGGGCATTAACTCTCCAGGAGCATCAGAAAGTGAACCATCAGCAGAAGTAACAGATATCTCACCAAAGTCAATTCATGACTATGACTTTGAAAGTGATGAGATTGTTGCTGTTTGGGCAGCTGTTACTAAGAAACAGAAGACAGCTTCAACAAATAAAACAATGGTTATTGTGTCTGCTTCTGGAACTATAGAGACTGCAACTGAGAAGGGATATGGTTCTCCAAAACCAGATGGCTCTGTTTTTATCAAAGCCCAATGAACGAAATTGCATAGCCTGAATAATTTTAATCTGTCTTTTTATTTAAAGTTTTAGACATAGGGACATTTATTCTGGAGAAACAGGGCAAAACTCCTGTTTGTAAAATAAGTTTTCAGATGAAGCATATAAATCTAAATGGTAACATTATTGTATAATTTTGGACTATGCTTTGATAAGTTTTTGTTTATACTTAATATTAAAATTCTGATCAAAATGTTTTTAATGCATAAATTTTATTTAAACAAAATATATGGATGGATGCATTTTAAAGACATACTTGTAAAGCAAATTCTTGAATAGTAACTAACTTGGTCAGTGTTATTAAAATGTTGACTCATTGACTTTTGTTTTATGATAAAGGAAATAAATGATCGCTTTCTCTGCTAGATATATACTGTGTTACTTTTGAGTAGTGACAGAGCTGGAGTCATTTTGTCACATTTGAGTGAAATGATAAAATCAAAATTATTCCAATTTTGAGGAATGCTTGCTAAGTCAATAATATTGCCTTGTTCCCACATATTACTTTTGAAAAGTGCAACTCATTTCTCAACTACATAGTAATATGTCAACTGAATTCCTGGAAATTTGAGAAGAGATTGCTATAGAAGCTTCCTTTACTTCTTTCATTAGGTAGTTGAGAATATATAATTAATGACTTCCATGGATGGATGGATTTTTGTTACTTGGTTGTGTTTGAAGTAAGACAAAATAAAGTTGAAGGATGTATTCAGGTCATCAATAAATATCCAAGGAAGATATTTTAAAACGGAAAGGATTCTAGATGATAAATTATAAACAACATTAAAAATACAGTTTTTCAGACAAATATTCCAAAATAGTGAATCAGGTACTTCCTTTTGGGTTGTGAATAGCAAAAAGGAAAAAAAAAATACTCATATAATACATTTTTAAGATCCTCTAAAAGAAAATATCTTGCAGCTGTTCTAATTTCATCTTGGAAACCTTTGCTTGATTAGAGTGCATTATTGGAGTTCATTCAGAAGTCTCTTCACTGACAGAACTCTGTGAAGTGAGTTCTAACACCTGGGGTTCAATCTCCAATCTACTTCTTGCTAGCTTTGTGATCTCAAGTTATTTAACCAGTCTGAGCCTTGTTTCTCATGAGTAACACAGAATACGTTTAACCTAATTTAGGATATTGTTTGAGGACTAAATGAAAAGTATATGTTTCTGCAGTAAAGAATTAACCTTGCCCAAACAGAGGTCTAACCTTTGCCCTGGGCTCCTGGGGATAATCTCTAAGGCATTGGAATATCTTGCCTAATAAAAGTGTCTTTGTTTACCTGGGAGTCTTGGGGCATTCCAGATAGTCTTTGCTAGCAATTGATTTAGGTTGAGGGTGCCTTGGGCCATGTGGCATAAGCTTGACCTCGAGAGAAGATGAAACTAAGGCCAACCACGTCTCTATGACAAAGCCCTTATAAAAACTATGGAAACTGTGTTGGTTTAAGTCATTTGTGGACCCCAGAAAATGATGTTCTTTAGTTAAACCTAATGTAAACCTTCAATTAGATGAGATCAGTTAAGTCCATTTGATTAGATTGCCCCTGTAGGACTTAGTCTAGGGTGGGTCTTAATCCTCTTACTGGAGTCCTTTATAAATGGAGAAATAAAAAGCCACAGGCACAGAACAAAGCTGCAGAGACAGAGTGGAACACAGAAGCTGAGAGAGAAGGCCCCGGGACCAGAAGCTGGAATGGACAGAACACAGATGCTCACAGGAAGCCACTTTAGCCAGAAGCTGAAAGAGATAAGGCCTGGAGCAGAAGGGAGAGACCAGCCATATACCTAATCACCCACAGCTGCAGCTGGGTGAGACAGCATCTCTGATGATGCCTTGATTTGGACACTTTCATGGCCTCAGAACTGTAAACTTTTAACCTAATAAATTCCCATTATAAATGCTGACACAATTCTGGTTCATTTCTCCTAGCATCATCTAGCAAACTAAAACTGATACCAAAGTTCAGGTGAATTTCCCTGGTTGACAATACTCTATGAGTACTGTCACACATAGTTACTGGAAGAAGGTAATGCTGTTCATGGCTCTACTGCAGGAGTTCTTAACAAGGGGTCCCTGAGCTTGAATTGAAAAGAAAAGAAAAAAAAAACATTATTCTTGTGGGGATGTGTTGGTGTGAGTATAATATATTTATTAAATAATACACAGTATAGTGTGGACTTAGTAAGGGGTCCATGGTTTTCAACTGACTGACAAAGGGGTCTATGGAACAAAAAAGGTTAAGAACCACTGCTCTACTGGAAGAGGGCAACTTGGAGCTCTGGCATTTGAATTGTCCTGGACTCTGTCCCATGCATTTCTTCCCCTGGCTGATTTTGATCTGTATCCTTTCACTATAACAAACCATAATTGAGTATAACAGCTTTTCAGTGAATTTTGTGAGACCTTCTAGTGAATTATTAAACCTGGAGGTGGTCTTGAATACCCCCAAATTTCAACTGGTGTTAGAAATAAGGATGGTCTTAGAGATTACTCTTGCACTTTGCAAAGCAAAACAAAAACATCATAGTTATTATTGACAAGATTTTGTGACAGAAAATTCCAGTTGTAAGTCTATTGGTTTATCTTTCTTAACTTTCTTTGCATTCCTTATCTAGCATTCTTTCCTCAGAAAGTGATAGTCTTTTTTTCAATTTTAGTTTTAATATTACAGGAGAGTTTCATCTCATACCCACCTGCTTGTACAGGTTTTTCTACTAGAAGTTTCCCCCATGTTTTCTAGAGTTCTTAAATTAAATTCAATCAACATTTGAGTATGAGAATTGAGTATTACAAATTAATTTCCCAGTTTTCTCTCTACCTTTATAGTTGTGAATTAGAAGGAAACCTGAGATTTTCTACCTTCCCTTTATACTATTATACATGCTTGAACTTCAGACTTTCTAGTATATCTTAAAATTTCATTTGTATATAGTTTTAGGAGAACTCTTTTTGTGTTGTTTTATATAAAACAGCCTTTAAAGTATTATTTTTCAGGTAGATTTTCTCATATTCTGAAAGCTTAACAGACTACTACTCCAATATTGAAATATTACTATGCTTTAAACTTAATTTGGGTGATTTTTAAAATTTTCACTTTTAAGTTATACCCATGCCTGATTGGGCATTTTCAGGCAATTCTGTCCACTCTGTCTCTTCAGCTTTGCTGTGTGCCTGTGACCCTTTATTCCTCCATTTATAAAGGACTCCAGTAAGAGGATTAAGACCCACCCTGTGCTAAACCCTACAGGAGCAATCTAATCAAATTCTGCCCACTAAATATGCCTCATATCAAATTTCTCTTCTCTCTTCCACTGACACTTCCTATTTAGACACATAAAACTTACTGTATAACTGAATTCCCTACACCCAGTTTTGACTACATCCTATTTACTTCCATAATTCCCATTCTCTCTCTTCCACATTGTTGCTCATGATTTTGTTCTGAAATATAAATTTTGTCACTTTCCTGTTTAAAGTCCTTTACAGTTCTTCCTTGCCTCTAGGATATAGCCAAGATAACTTACCCAGGCCATTTATTCCCTGACCCTTGCCAACCTCCATTCTCTCATTTCCTTCTTCTTCCCACAAGTGCACATTGCTCCCACCATCCATCCCAATTTATATATCCATATATAGTAAGAAATAAAATGGGAAAAATAAAGCAAAAGATGATGATAGTAAATGATAGAGGGTCAATATTTTAAATAAGGTAACCATGAAAGTATTCACAGAAAAATTGATGTTTTACTATAGAGGTGAAGGAAGTAAAGGAGTGAACTATTTTGGTATCCTGGAAGAAGAGCATTAGAAGCAAAGGGAGACAAGTACAAAGGCTCTAAGGTGGGAGCATTGCCCTGAGAGGCCCAGGGTCTCAAGGGGGAGGGGAATGAGAGGTAGAGTAGCAGGAAAGGAGTGTAGAGGACACTCATTCACATTGGGTATGTAGGTTTGTGTAAGGACCTTGGATTTTACAGAAATAAGATGGGAAGTATTTAGTAGATTTTGAGAAAAGGAATGACACTATTTGGTGTTTATAGAAGAATATGTGTGGTGATTGCTCTCTTCTGATATCTACAGGTTTCTTAGTGAAAAAAGAAGCAAAATCATCATCTGTTAAAGAAAGCCTTGGGGAGGAGATTTTGGTAGATTAAGAAGAATGGGGGAGTATGAAATGACTGTCTAGAAGAGAGTGAATGAATGAGGAAATATAGTATGACTGCCATACAACATTAAGAATCTGTCTGTAGTGAGTGATCATGGATTCAAAGTGACAGGTTAGCTTGAATGTGTGCTTTCCTTTTGCTGTACTCACCTGCATGAGTACAGGTACAGAACAGGGAGAAAGCTAATTTAACCAGGGTGGTATTTTAGCCAAGCCAGTTTAACTCAGCTACAGTGGGGCAAAGGAGTTGAAGGTGAAAGCAAGAGATTGATTATAAGGAGTGATAATGAAATGAGGGAACAGAGGACATGAAGGTAATGAAGTACAGTGAAAGGACTGAAGTTTACATTCACGTAGAAAGTGCATATTAGAAAGAATAAGTTGGTACATAGGAGGTTATACTGCTTAGGAGTCTAGCAGAAAACCGATGACATATTCAAACAGCATGCTTTGAGGGAAATTCAATGAAAAGCCTATTTAAACATGTAGGTGAGAATTTAGGGATCCACATGGGAAAGTAGTGCAGTACCTTGGAATTGCAAATGGATTACCACCCCTAAGCCTGCAAGGACGAGAAGGAAGTCGGGAACCTGGAAAAGACAGCTTTATAGAGTAGATCACCTGACAGGATTCCAGACAAACTACCATTACTTGGGAGGGAGGATTTTGGGAGTACTGTGAACTGATCTCATTCTCCTTCTGCACTCCAATATCGTACAATGACTCCTATTGGCCAAATCCATCAGGAAACCTGAAAGCAAAGGGGCTTTTAGGTTCAATCCATATGGGACACAGATCAGGTTAGAGAAAAGTGGGGAGTGGATCTGGGAGAGAAAACAGAAGTTCCCAGTAGAGAGGTGATAGAGATAGGACAGTTTGAACTTGATAGATTTGATTATTGGTTATTGGTAATGGTAATATTAATCAGTAATTAGAAAATTAAGAGGATGACCATGGAAATTATTGGCAGAGGTAGGGTGGAGGATAAGATTGTAGAACAAGAGGAGGCCAAGAACTAAGAGGTTTCTTTGAAGGCTGTTTCAAAATCACATATGCGGATATTGAAATCTCTGTGATGACAATAGTGTGATTAAAGGAACTGACGGTGAGCTAGGGACTAAAACCAAGGAAGGCAGATTGATAGGAAGTGGAGGGAGTTTGGAAGTTCTGGGGGTATGGGGGATACATGATGGTAACAGGAAAGTGTGGTGAGACTATAGTTTGATAACATGAGATTCAATGCTGGTGATTTTATATTGAAAGGAGGAAGAATATTCTGGAAGAGATGATGTGAAACAAGGCCCCCCTGCTCCGGTAAGAGAGACAAAACAATAACAGCTAGAAATGGCTGCAGAGAAAGCACTCATATGTGCATTAATTTAACAAAGATTCATTGAGCATCTAATAGGCTCAGTTCTACTCTAGAGATGTGGGATTCATCAATGAATAAAACAGATTTAAATATATCTGCCCTTGTGAGAGAAAGGGGCACGTTAAGCAGGAAACATAAAGAAGGGAAAATTAAGTGACATATCAGAACATGACAAGTATCAGGAGAAATAGTAGTGTAGGAAAAGGACAATTAGGAGTGAATGGAAACAGTAAGTGTCTTAGTTTGCCTGGACTGCAACCAGAGACTGGTTGGCTTAAGCAACAGAAATTTATTATCTCACTTTTCTGGAGACTAGAAGTCTGAAATCAAGGTTCCAACAGGGTCGTACTTCCCTTAAGGCTTTAGAGTGGCTTTGACCAGCAAAATCTGCAATGTTTTCCTGGTCTTGTGGCATAGTTCACTCTCTGCCTCCATCACATGGCTGTCTCTACCTCTGATTATCTCTTATTGACTCTGGCCAGAATTTCTCTGCTTGTAAGGACACAGTCATATTGGGCTCAGGCTCCCCTAATCTAGTTTGGCCTTATCTTAACTAAACAATTTTTCAAAGACTTTATTTACAAATAAATTCACATTCATGGAACTGAGGATAAGGACTTGAACTTTTGGGGGGACAGAATTCAATTGATAATAGTATTATAATTTTTTTTAAGGCTGAAATTTTGAGCAATAATTAAGAATGCCAAGAGAAGGACACTTTTGAATAAAGTGCTTTTAGGTGTGTAATGAACTGCTGGGTGAGATTACTCTGAGTTTAGAAGAAGGGATATTTGCACTTGACTTAATAGGGAAAATTCATAAGCAGTCTGAGAGGAAAGGGAAGACTGTTCAGATGGGCTCAGCAACATTGTAGAGAGGAGACTGCCAGCTGCATTTAAAATGAAATATATCCTGCTACCTCCATGGCCTTTATTTTGAAAATACTGGCTGTTTTGCTTCTGTCTGATTCTTTAAGGTTTGTATATACCAGGGTTGTCTCCTCAGCCAGATTCCCTTCTCACCCATCTGCTAAATTCTTATGACCCCAGAATTTACATTTTCAGCTCTTTGTTAAGGTATCAGAGTTGATATGTATTTGTAGGCACCTCATTTGGAAAGGTCCACAGATGAATTCATTGTCTTACACCAAAACCAGTTTCTTCCTTGTTATTCTCTATTTCAACAACTTCACCATGTATCCAGTCATCCAAGATAGAAGCTATGATGTCATCTTGCCATCTTGAATTCCCTCCATTTTCTCACTAACATAATCATTTCAATCTCCTACCTTCAACTAACTGATTAATTAACTTTATTTATTTTTTATTTTTTAAAGTTACACAGATGTCACATAAAAAATATAGGGGATTCCCTTATGCCTCACTCCCCATACCTCTCACATTTTCCCACCTTAATAGCCTCCCTCATTAGTGTGGTACATTCACTGCAGTTGATGAACCCCTTTTGGAGCATTGCCACTAAGCATGGATTACAGTTTGCGTTGTAGTTTGCACTCTCTCCCACCCAATTCTGTAGGTTATGGCAAGATATATAATGGCCTGCATCTTTTGTTGCAATGTTGTTTATGACAATCCTAAGTCCCAAAAATGCCCCCATATTACACCTGTTTTTCTCTCTCCCTGCTCTCCCTTCTCCCTCCAGCGGCCACTGCTTCCACATCAATGATATAATTTCTTCCATTGCTAGAATCATAATAAGTCTATAGTAGAATACTACTAAGTCTATTTCAGTCCATAGTTCATTCCCCAATCCTGAGGATTCTGGGATGGTGATGCCCACTCCACCTCAAATTGAGAGGGGACTGTGATCCCCTGGGGCCAATGTATGGGACTCTCTTGCTTGCAGTTGTAGACTCTCTCAGGTCCTTGGAATGGTAGTTGTCCATCATCACCTCCTTGTTAGTTGCCCTGGGTGAGACCAGTGAACTGGAGAGCAGGTGTTGCAACTCCATTGAGATTCAGGGCCCAGCTGGCACATGGACAGTCCAAATATTTAAGTCTCTTGGACATACGCATACCAACTCTAGTATTAATTATAGGTTCAGATAGAAGGAAGGAAGAGCCATGTGTAGGGAAACCACAGCTGAGTCCAACTCTGTCACACTGAGGAGAACTGGAGAGTAGGTGTTGCAACTCCACTGAGGTTCAGGGCCTCATGGGCTGCCCAAATATTCAAGTCTCCTGGATGTACACCTAACAATTTCAACACCAAGTATAGGTTCAAATAGAAGGGACAGATAAGCCATGTGTAGAGGAGCCATAACTGAGTTCAACTCTGTCACACTCAGGAGCACAAACTCCAAAGTAGGGCCCACTGACAAGGCACCAAACTCCTGAGCTATCTGCCCTGACTATAGTGTCTGGATGTCTCTGGAGTCCTGAGGAGCCCTGCTATTTGGGGTAGTATCTACTTTGGCAGTCAATGAGATCCTCCTGAGATGTGCATAAATGTAACCTCTGGAATGACCTCCTGACTCACTTTGAGGTCTCTTAGCCATATAAATTCACTTGTCTTTACCTTTTCCCCTTTTATTCAAGGTCCTTTTCCAGTTGCATTGCTAGTTGGTGCTTGGTAGTAATCCTTTGGTGCCAGGGAAGCTGTCCCCAGGAGTCATGTCCCACACTTGGGGGAAGGTAATGCATTTATCTGCTGAGTTTGGCTTAGAGAGAGGTCACATTTGAGCAAGAAGGAGGCTCCCAGGAGCCAACTCCTGGGCACCCTATAATATTAGGCTAAGTTTCAGTGTCAAGAGTAAAGGTTCATACGCACACTCGTCAATATCAAGGGCCCGTCAATGGAGCATCCTCCTTCACTAGTCATTGCCCCTGTACTCAGGGGATTCTTGCTGATCCATTAGAGAATGTGGCAGAGCTCCCCAGGATGGAAATTTGATATTCCTCCAGTTATTGTGTGAATCTCCACCCACTGTAATGATACCCCATGAACTTTTGAACACATTTATATGCCTTATAGTATGCCCATGTGAGCTTCCTCTCATATATCCCCCATCACTGATACCTCACACCAATGATCAATTTACTTTAGAAACATTCTATTACCATCCCCCTCTGCTCTTGCTCTCCATTCTTAATGAAATTATTCAATTCTTATTGAAAATTATACAAGAGTTGTATTTATTAGTAATGACATTATTGGCATACCTTAGTTAAAGCTCTAATCAGCTTTCACATGCATCTCCTATGTTCAAACTCATATAGGCAAAGGCAAACTTTTAAAATGCACATGGTGCTATTCAAATATGTTACTATCATTCCTCTTGCATTATGAACTGGTCACCCAGGAACAGAACTATAGTTTATTCAAAGCAATATAATTAAATATTTTTAGTACAGAAATAGTAAAAATGATGCATTCCTTTTACTGACCAATCCTTTGGCAAATATAAGGACAAAGGAATGTATAATTTTGAGATCCTATAACTAGCAGATAATTCCTTATTTATAAGAGTGTATAAAGGAATTTATCTTTTCATGAAATCACCAGTTCCAGATTTAGAGTTAAGGGAAGTAAACTAAGATAGGTGTTATGACTAGAAATGAGTTGGTTTATAGTTTGACTATTTAGAAATGCCATCCCTTCTAAAACTAATTTTTAATCTCATGTTTTATGAAAATTAATCAAAGAAGAACTACGCTAACAGTTCCCTAGTGCTAGCACCACAAAGTACTTTTTTTCCCCCAAAACATTCAAGTTTGGCATTACTGGGAATCACTGGAAAAGGCTGAAAGGTTTCAGAATATGGCTTCATATTTCACTCCTAATTTACCTTGAAATGAGATAAAACATTTCAGGAAATGTTCTCACAAACAGACCTATTAATATTTGGAATTAAAAGCATTCAACCTGAGGCTAGAAATCAGTTGTGTAAAAAAGTTTGCTTGTTCTCAGTACAACTGTAGAAAACAGTTTAAAATGGAAAGAATTTAAACTTCATTACAAAGATCAATTTTCTATGGAATTAACTGTTCATCTTTACTGCTACATTAGTAAAAGTGTGCCCCTGATGTATAGATTTATCCTCTAATTGATATTCATGGACCTGACCAGATAGAGGCCTGTATATGGCCAAAATAAAATAAGTAATATTATCTTCTAATGCCTGAGAGCATTATCCCCTTTCAGTCCAACTTGTATTGTCATTGTCATTGAGACCTCACTGAAAATAATCCTCAGGATTTTTCACCTTTATAAAGATAACAATATAACTAGATTTATAATTTGGTAATTCAGGAATTGTTATTAATGTTGCAATTATTTTCTTCCACATTTAGTGGTAAATGGTCGAACTTTATCTATATGGATTCAAGATACTAAAAACATTTATTTTTCATTATAAAAGAAAAATTGGGAAGGGAGAACCTGAAGACAGATTGTGAACAATGCTTTTGATGCTTTGTGCATAACGAGGTACGGAAGGCTGAGTGGTGGTTGGTGGAAAGCAGGGTCAAAAGAAGGTTTTACTTTTTTTTAATGTGGGAAAAAAACTGCTTAACTGTTATGCTGTTGGAAATAGTCCAGTATAGAGAGAAATTTTGGTGAAATAGGAAACACAGGGAAGATTTGCTAGGGAGCATGTGTTAGCTCACAAGTGGAGGAAATAGCTTTAGATAAACAGTTCACTAAAGCAGAGTTCATGGGCACAAATATTGGCAAATTGGAGATATAAGGGGAGGGATGTGAAAATTCTTTTCAGACAGCTTCAATTTTCTCAGTTGTCAAGGAAGAATATTCTCAACTGAGACTGATGACAGAGGAGGAAGTATTGGAAATTTGGAGAGAGAAGTTAAGAATGGCCAGTCATCTGACTGGGGGAATGAATGGGTGAAGGAAACATGATGTGATTGTCATCAGTGAACATTATGGCTCTTTTGAGATTCATGGGAAACATGGTTTTATGTTTCTAACCAACCACCTTCAATTGTTCAGTTACAAGTATGTGATACATGGGGAATTGGATTAATTCGTGTTTTGATTTGCCTAATGAGTGAAGTGCAAAGAAGTTCAGGGTGATAGCCTGTGAGGGACTGTAATGATAGCAGAATCTAAGCTGAGTAAAGTTGGGAAAGGACACGAATAGGGGTAAAGGCAAGTGCAAAGGTGGCACGACCACAGGATTGGACATTTCAGTGGGTTTGGAGGATTGTTGAAGTCAGAGAACTAAAGACAATGAGCAGGAAGGAAAAGAGGTGATGGTCAAAAAGTTAGGTTATGGAATTGAAATTATAGAGAGGTTGTATTTGTTAGTAACGGCAAGGTTAGGCTGGTTGAGATAGGTTAGTGACAACATCTTCACAGGAGAGGAGTTTTAGGAACTGAGAGCCCATGAAATTAAAACTGTAAATTAAGAGCCAAGAATTCAGGCAGGGTCAGGAAGACAGGAACAAGCATTTGAGATTTACGGGGACGTGACGGGTTTGCCCAGGTGACAGCATCCATGAGGGATTGGAAACCATATACTTTAATGATGTGAGAAAATGGAACGTTGTGCAGAAGGAGGAGGAATGATCTGAAGTGACAATGAGGAGAAAGAAGAGCACCTACCTCAACTCCAGATCTGATAGTAAGAGGGCTGTGGGAAAATAAATTTCCTCCAGGAAGAGCACTTAGAGGAAAAATATAATTAATATCCTCAATGAAACTGTTATCTCCTGAAATTTGGGACAGGTTATATAATCATTTTTATCCCCTAATGCTTTGCATGGAGTAGGACATCTTTGTTGAATGGATTTCATTCTACTGCACTATCACTTTACTTATTCTGCTGGTTAAGCAATAAGTGGTTATATTGGCATCAAATACAAAATCTGAAACTATAAAATGTTAAGCATTTCATTTTGCTCATTTAGAAATATTTGTTAAGCACTGAAGATGCAACAGGAAGTAGGAAATATAGCTCCAAAAGATTTATGGTTAACAACATTCTGATTTGCACAAATAACCTGTGAAAGGCATTTTATGAGATAATCAGTAAAAATTGATTATGAAGTAGGCATGAGATAATATCAAGAAATTATTATTAATTTTGTTGAATGAGATAATGGTTTTGTGATAGTGTTGTTTTTGTTTTTAATCCTTACTGGTTATGATACATACTCAGGTATTCACATGTGAAATGATATGTTGCCTGGAGTTTCCTTTAAAAATTTACTTAAAAATATTCCGTTAAAAATTTACTAGTAGGTGGGTGGGTAGATGAAACAGAAATGGTATAACATTGATAATTTTTGAAGCTGAGCATATACATGGGAACTCATACTATTCTCTGCTTAGATTTTCTATATTAAAATTTTCAAGAAATAAAATACAGGGCATTATATCAGTTAGGTAGTTTTGCTGTGTAGCAAACCATCACAAAATTTAGTGTCTTAACCTTTATTTAACTCACAATTCTGTGTGATACAAATTGGGTAGGGTTCAGCTGGTGAGCCTTCTGGTCTTTGCTGGGCTCACTTCTGCATCAGCTGTCAGCTGTCAGGTTATTTGGTCTAAGATGGGCTCAGCTGAGAAGCTTTGTCTCTGCTCCATATAGTTACTTATCTTCCAGCAAGCTGGACATTGTCATTGTTCAAATGACAGCTGGCAGATTTGCAAAAAAGTTAGTGGAAGCATAGGAGCCTAGTGTTCCAAGCAAGTCACGAGGCCAGTCAAGTTTTAACACATATTTTATTCCACTTCCTGATGGAATCAGCTTCAAAGTCATATTGCAAAGGGCCGTGGATATAAGGAGGAGTGGAAAATTTTGACATTTGTAGACAGGTGTCTTATGAATAAAAGACAATAAGAATCTTATTAAATAGTGGCATTTCAGAAGCATTTCCACTGAAGTCCAAAACAAGACTAGGGCTGCCATAACAACATACCACAGACTAGATGTCTTAAAACAATATAGACTTTTGTCTCACAGTTCTGGAATCTAGAAGTCTGAAATCAAGGAGTTGGAAAGACAATTCTGCCTCTGAAGTCTGGGAAGAATCTGTCCCATGCCTCTTTCCTGGCTTCTGGTGGTGACCATTAATCCCTGGGATTCAGTCTCTGCCTCAATCATTATGTGGAGTTCTCTCCTAGTGTCTTATGTGTCTTTTCTACCTTTTGTGTAAGTCATATTAGATTAAGGGCCACTGTCTCACCCTACTCCAGTATAACCTCACTTTAACTTAAATATTCCATTTGCAATGACCCTATTTCCAAACAATGTTACTTCTACAGGTACCAGGGGTTAGGACTTCAACATAGCTTTTTTTCAGGGACATACTTGAACCTATAACAAATGTCTACTACTATGACCTCTATTCAACATTGTTTTGCGGGTTCGAATTATAGCAAATACTTTCTTAGTGTTTTCCATATACCGAGCTCTTTTCTAAGTGCCCTACATAATTAACTCATACATTTTACATCACAGTCTTATGAGGTAGGTATTATTATCCTCATATTGTAAATAGGAAACCTGGAGCATGGGGAGGTTAAGTAAATTGACCAAGTTCACACAGCTAGAAATTGGCAAATTTGGAAACAAGTCCAGGACAGTACGGTTTCGGAGTCTGTATTTTTTAATGCTATAACAGAAGTGAGGTATACTCTTTAAAAAGGAAGAAAGCAATCTTCTTATCAGTAAACATGATTGTCTACATATATAATTCAAGACAATATTAAATTATTTAAACTAAAAAGAGTTCAGAAGATTTACATATTCTGGAAAATATACAAAACCCTATGTCTTCCCATGGCCAATGAGATGTTAAAGGAAAAAAAAAAGCCTCCATACATTATACCAACATAATCTATAAGGTACCTATGAATAAATATGCTAGATTTTGGGGGTGAATTTTAAAAATAATAATTGGACATAAAAGCAGACCTGAATAAATGGTAAGGTATGCTGTGCTCATAGATGGTAAATCTAAAAGTCAAAAAGTTATCTAGTCTAACTTAAATTAAGCATAAAATCAATGAAATTTAAATTAAACTCTCAAGTGGGTTTTCATAAAACAAGACTGTTTAGCTTAAAATACGTATGAAAGACAAAAATATCTAAAAATATGGACAATGTAAAAAGATGAAGTGCTTGCCCTGTAAAATAGTAAGACCTATTATAAAACCAAAGTAATTAATATAGTGTGCTATTGGTGTAGGTATAAATCAGTAGAAAAATGGAGCAGACTGAAAAATGGAGCATGTATGAAAATTTCACATATGAAAGAAGTGGCAATACTAATAAATAGGTAAAGAATGGACTATTGCATGGTAGAATCACTGGTTCTTGATAAGGAAAAAAAAATTAGGCCCCTATTTTACACTATAAAAATCAAATAAATTGTAAATTCTAATGTCAAAAGTCAAGTATTAATACATTTAAAATTGTGGGTGAATTACTTAACCAAGAACCAAAACAGCACAAAATATAAATTAAAAGATGGATACATTTGATGACATTGAAATATAAAATTTGTATAAACTATGAGACATGAAAATAAATGAAATGGTGAGTCATAGACTAAGAAAAAAATTTTGCCACACAAAGTCCATGCAGAATTAGTACCCAGAATTCATGAAAAAATAACACCTGTAAATATAAGTATCTCAATAGAAAACTTGGAAGAATAGAAGGGAACATTTCAAGAAGATATAATACAAATGATCAATAAAAATAATTCAAAAAGAATGTATAAAAATTTCATTATGATTAGAAAAATACAGAAAACCACAAAGAAGTGTATTTGATGACAAAGAGTTGCATGAAAACTACTCTTCAGTTCATTACACATTATCATCATTGGTTCCCATGAAGCCAATCTATTCTTGGTCCAGTCTTCATGCACAATTTCAATCCTATTCGTCTCCTCCCAGAGATACCTGCTTTTCTAGTTTGATGTATGCCTTTGAATACATATGCACTGTTTAAAAATCGTGTTTCTTTTGTGTCCATCTGGTAATTTATTTTAGTAATTTAATTTCCCGTATACTTCTTTTACATAAATATCATTGCTCAAGAATTATTTCAATTTTATTTGTTGTTCACTCAACTTTATTTCTATAAAACTCTGCATGTTGATGTATGTACATCAAGTTTATTACTTCTAACTGATCTCTAGGTATCATACTGTATATCCTCACATTTTGCCACTAGATTTAACTCTAAAACCCTACTACCAATAAGCAATTCTGATATATTTTCTGTGATATTACATTTTTTTACTACCACTATCAAGACCACAATCTTCATGGATCTCCATGAGAGTTTATTATATATATCTGTGAATAGGCATTATTAATTTGACTAAGTACTGCCAGATTGCTTTTTAGAAAAGCTTAACCAATTTAAGTGCATAGGCAATGTCTAAGAGTTTCTGTATTCCAGTAGGGGAAATTTTGATACCCTGTAGTTTTATGATTTTGTGGAGAATAAAATGGATATTAAATTTCTTCACTGTATAAAATGAAGGAGAATATTTTTTTTATCACCCAAGAAATTCTCTTTCTGTAAGATTAATTTTAAAGTTTAGATTGATTTATGATCTTGCTTTACTGGAGGCAATGGAAATATAGCTATAACTATTCAAAAAGACATAGACTAAATCCTTCATATATTAAAAGTATTTTATTGAACTTTGTTAAGCATGATTTTGCTATCTATTTCTTCTAATTTAAAATTAATATATGGAAGCCTAGTACTTTTAATGATAAAGTAGATTATGCAGGACTATCTCATATATTCACAATATATCTATATAAAAACCCAACAATTATTTATAAGCAATAGGGAGTGGCAAAAACAAACTGAAAATGGACCAAATGTGTCAACCTTGAACAAAGGTAACAAAACTGGGTGAGTTTTTATTTATATGGCTTTTCACTTGATGGTACCAAATAGAAAGACATAGTCTTACTGACTTTAGGATTCAGACTTTACTTTACTTTACTTTACTCTTACTGACTTTAGGATTCAGTTTGCATCCAAAGATGTCAAAGTGAATGAGTACTGACAGCAGGAATCCCAGAAAGGAGAAAGCCACATATAAACATATCTCAAATACTAGCTTAAGTCTATCAAGTTACCATATTTTGTAAGAAAAATCAACACCCATAATAGGAAGAGTGTAGAATACAAATTCTCTATAGCATGTCATCCAAAATATCTGGTATAAAATAAAAAATTACCAGACATGCAACAAGCAGGAAAATTAGACTCATAGTCAAGAGAAGAAAAAGCAATAGAATCCAAAACTGAGACAACCCAGATGTTGTAATTAGCAAAAAAACACCCAAAATTTTAATGCAGGTATTATAAATGTCTTCTGGCAAAAAAAAAGCATGACCAGAATGAATGAACAGAAGTAAAATGTCATCAGAGAAATGGATACCATAAAGAATAACGAAATGGAAATTCTGGATCTGAAAATTATATTACACAAATGTAACATTCACTTAATGGGATTTACAGCAGATTGAAGAGATCATAAGAAAGGACCAGTGAATTTCAAGATAAATAAACAGAAATCCTCTAATCTGAAGAACAGAAAGAAGAAAAAAAACTAAAATTATGAATAGAGTCTCAATGACCTATGGACATTTTCAAATAAATGAAAGCACTTCAAGAAATTCTACAGGAAATTACCTCAGTTTGAGCAAAAAAAATGATGCACTAATGGTGTTCTAGTTTGCTAGACTGCCAAAATGCAGATACGGTGAAATGGGTCAGCTTTCAATGATGAGAATTTACTAACAAGCTTACAGTTTTGAGCCTGGGAAAAAAGTCCAAATCAAGGCATAATCAGGCAGTGCTTTCTCTCCAATGACTGGCTGCCAGCGATCCTGAACTCCTCTGCCACATGGCAAGGCATATGGAGGCATCTGCTGGTCTCTCCCTTCTCTTCTGGGTTTGCTTCCAGCTTCTAAGTTTCTGTGGCTTTCATCCTCTTTGTCTGAATTTCAGTCTCTTAGAAAGCATCCAATAAGAGGATTAGGACCTACCCTGAATGAGGTGGGTCACATCTTAACTTAAGATACGACTCACCAAAAATTTCTACTTACAATGGGTCCACACTCACAGGATTAACTTTAGGAACATATTTTCTGGGGGTCATACAGCTTCAAACCATTATAAATGAGCACTAAAATCTATAGGAAGGAATGAAAAACACTGCTAAGGTAAATGTGTGTGTGTGTGTGTGTGTGTGTGCATCTTTTTGTACTTCTTTTACTTTTTCAATAAGTCAAGTGATTATATGAAAAAATATATCCTACAATAAGAATTATAACATATAGATGAAAAATACATGATAACAATAGCATGCATAATTGCAAAAGATGTGAATGCTACACTGGTTCAATGTTATTACATTTTTTGTGAAGTAGAACAATGTTATCTATGAAAATTACTGAGTCATTGCTGAAAATCTTTTAAAAGGCAATATTGTGAGACTTGGTTCAAAACAAGACCAAAAACTCTATGTTATTACAAGAGATGAACATTGAATAATGTTCAAAGGGATAATCTGAAAGAAAAATAAAGGAAAAATATATGCCATGGAAAAAGTAAGCATACAAATCAGGAATAACTCTATTAATATAAGAAATCATAGATTTTGAGACAAAGAATATTATAATACATGAAGAGGGAAATTATGAAACAATAAAAGGGTAATTTGTTAGAAAGATATAGTCATAACAGATGTCTGTAAACCTAACAACAGAGCTTCAAAATACAAAAGTAAAACAGACAAAATAAGGGGAGAAGGAGAAATCCACAAACATATTGGGATATTTTATACCCCTTTCTCAATAATTTCTGGAAAATTAGACAAAAAAATCAGTAAAGATATAAATATTCTGAGCAGCCCTACCAACCATTTTGGCTTAATTGATAATGAATTTTAACCAGTTAAATAAAATAAGAATGTAAGTTCCTTATTGAGATAAAGAAATGAGATTAGTGAGGGATAGGATATTTAAAATGATCTCCCCATAAATGACTTATTAATTACACAGGGGAGAAAAGTTCAATTATACTTGAGAATCCTTGTGGAAACCATCTTAATGAATTGTCAATGTCAATATCACTATGTTGGGACAAACCAGCACCCTATTCCTGCTGATATAAAGAAATGAGTCAGATAAAATTTCTGCATCTTATTATAAGGAATCACCAGAAAACTAAAATTGAGATTTAATCTTTAAAATAACTGATCTACACTTTTCACAAAAATATCAAAATGAAGGAAGACAAAAAATAATCTTTGTTACTATTCTTGAGGAATGGAAATTAAAGAAATACAGCAGTGACATGCTATATGTGATCCTAGACTGGATTCTAGACTGGGAAAATGTATTAAACTTGTTGATTCGGTTAAGTTTTCTGTGGTTATGAAAGATAATGTCCATGTTCTTAGGAAATACTGTCAATAATTTCATCTTCTTTCTTTGAACTTCAGGTATCTGACATAACTGATATTTACAGAATGGTGTTTATCATTCCATGTATTTCTCTGTTCCAATACAAAAACACATGCACATTTTTATAATGAAAGTGGCACCACACAATACTCATTTCATCTTGTCAAGTTTCTGCCTTTTTTTTTTCATTTTTCCTTAAAAAAATATATTGCACATCATTTCAGATTAAAAATGTGGATAGAAATCTTCATTTTTAAAAGCTGTATAATATTATATTGAGTGAGTATACCTTACTTTATTCATTCATTCCATTTCTAGATTTTTGCTATTACAAAAAATATGACAATAGATTCCTTATATTCAATCATTTTTGGCTTTCTAGGAAGGATTTCCCAAAGTCTTTTTAATTGGCATGCATATTTTTAATTGTACTATGTACTGTTTTTTTTTTAATTTGATAAGTAAACCTGAAAAATTATATGTTACAATTAATGAAATTCCTGCCTACATTTATTAATTTAATAAAACAATGACAAATCAAGGCTTGACTTTGTATACTGAACACATATTGCATATCTCTGGTATCAGTAACTCTATAATTATCTATGTTATATCTAATTCTATAATGATTTTAAAAAGAATAAAAATAGGGTTGAACATAGAATACATGCTTTGGAAAAAGCATTGCTTTATCCATAAATAAATGTGTATATTTTTTATTAGTAATTTATCCTTCCAACCAATCATATATGGTCAACATCGAATCCTAAGCTTCTTTATGGTAATGAGTACATATTCTTTTGGCTTCTACAATGCAAACATGATCACCTGACTGGAATTTCATCTGAAATAATCTTGGAAAACTATTATTTTTATTTTTCAGTTTCAGTTTTCATACTTCCTTTATAGATTGAGTAGTAAGGGAGATATAAATTGTTTATGTTTATGATCCCCAATAGATATTTACATTTAATATACTAAACTGAAAAAGTTCCAGTAACATTTTAAACTTTTTATGACCTTTTTAAAATGATACATCTGCTTTATATTTGCACCTTATCTAGTAATGTCAGTTTGGACAGTAGAATCCCAGATAATTTCACAGAAATTGTATAATTTGGAGTCTTAATATATACTTTTAGCCTTTAATCTACAGATGGCAACAGGAAAGCTTGTGATTTTTTGCCCTACTTTGAAAAATTAAATTGTTTACTTAAAAATTTTATACTCAATTTGTAGGCGATCCTTTGTTTATAAGGTATTTATTTGTTAAAGTTGCTTTGACTGTTGTATATTTTTTCTTTTCTTGAGCAGATTAATTTTTGTTCTGTTTTTTTGGTTTGTTTTCAGATTTTCTATTAGTAGGACACTGTCAATGTCCTATAATGGCTTGCTGGTATCTGATATAATACTGGAGAGCATAACAGGTTTTTCACCAATTATTTGTTGTTCATCTGTGAGCAGCACATGTGAAAAGGCTATATTTTGGGCAAATGCTTTACAATAAACAACAACCAGAATTCGCTAGGGTTTCACCTTATATGAAAATTAATGGTGATGATTTTCTATGACTAGGTAGAAAAAGAGGGAGGAACATGTTGTCAATAAGAAGAAAAAGAAATGAAGGAATGATTTTCTTTTACATTTTAGAAAATTTCCGTACAATTGAATCTGGGATTTATTGTGCTAGGGACTTATATTGTGATGAAACTGTTCTATTTGGCTTCTTTATACCCATCATATCTTTCAGGTAACAAAGGAAGGCAATAATATACATAAATGACATTTCCAAACAATCCCTAAACTAATGGCAGATATTTAACTTTCTTCACTGTTGCTAATTAATTAATGTCTGTTTTACCACAACTATTTTTCCCAGCTTATTTTCTAGACAAAACACTTCATGAATAATGGAAAAGCCAAATTATAGTAGAACTTATATGCAAAATGTAACCCGAATGTATTAATTTCAAAGACAGTATGCAGTCAAATATTTTCTCCTTTCAATTCTCCTTTAATAATGAAGTGTCTACAATTTAAATTTTTGTGTGCTAAATTTACTGAAAACTAATATTTATTTAGAAACAATGTACTACACTGTGCTTGGAGGTAAATAGTAATACCTCATTTTAGGAGTTTCTCTTAATTGCTCTACTAAGATCATTTTTCAATGGGAATATATCAGAACAATATCAACAAGTATAAAAATTATTCTACAAATTTGTTCTTAATTAGAACATAAGTATCTTTTGAGGTTAATAAATAAAGTAAAGCAGAAATCCATAAATTAAAATAGATAAAGGAAAAAATATGGCCCAATAATTGCTAGTCAAATGTAACCTTAATAGAATCATAGAGTATTAGCTTAATATATTTTTACAACATCAACAATAACAATAACTTAGCTCATGGCCAATACTTGTGAGTATTTACCAGTTCTCAAAGACTGTATTTAATGTAGTAGAAGTTATATTGTACCTCCCCACCATTTTTTACTGTGTGTGATAAAATCTCTTCATGTGATATCTTCCCTGCCCCGACAATGTAAGCTATTTAGGTGAAGATTCATCTTTGTATGCCTTACCAAAATCAGGAGACCAGCATCTATGTGTTAGGCCCTCAGTAAGTGAACTTGAACAAGACCTCAAGAGATCCACGCTTCAGTTTGTTTCTCCCTTGAAAGAAGTCTGTGTCCTTGTTTCATTCATAACATCTGTCTGGTCTCATATCTCAAAACTAGAGGAGTGGACTAAAAAGTTTCTAAGATACCTTCAAGTTCTAAATTCGATTTGTCACAGTCCTTTTCTACACTACTTTTATTTTTCCTGGAAGCCTTCCTGGATGGACTATGTCTATTTTATAGAATAAAAGACTGATCTTCTGTCTAGCTAGCTTTCCCATTGCTTTGAATATGCATATCTTTAAAAAGAGGAATGGATTCTGTGTACATATTTTTTATCATTTGTAGTTGTCTGTATTTTGTCTCTCCAGTGGAGAGCTTGCTCCAAAAATTATAAGCTCTTATTCTCAGCCTAGTACTTCTGCAAACTTTGATTAAGTATCAGTTTGTCTAAAGATTGATTTGTTAGTTCCTTCATTTTTTTTTAAAGGGAAGATTTCTCTAACTTGTTTCCAGAAGGATTTATTATTTCAACTAGAAGTTTCTCAGGGAAGATTCTCTTCTTTATTATTCACTTTATTTTAGAAATCCACTGTGTTCATAGGTTATTTCAACACCCAAATTGACAGGAAGAAGGATTCACAAGACATTCTCCCTTCTCTGGTAATCTAATTTATTTCTAACTGGCATTGAGATAAGACTGCAATAGACCTCTGCAGCTGAAGGATGCTTAGAGCTGATAAACAAAGCCACTGATAAATAAACTGCCTTTTTGCTTGATCAAAACAGAATCCATTTTTGTAGAAATAGTTCTCCCTCACTAATTTTCATTTTAGTTTTAGTCATAAATTTGTGTGAATGAGTGGAACAATTAATTTACTGTTTAAAATATCATCACATTGCATTATACAAAGGATAAAAGTATATAAATAGTTCAACATCTTCAGAACCTCTGAATATCATTTGTTTTCTAGAGATAAGTGAGACTAATTATCTTGTTTTCCTATACAGACTGCCTAAAGAGAAGCCAAGAAATTGTCCTTGATAGCCCTTATGGGAAATGGTGGATGAAGAAAGGACAGGTGAAGAGAGGGGGTAAAAAAAGAGAGAAAGTGAGGAAAGAAGGCCTAACTATAAATTAATTTTTAAAGAATTTATGGGAAGAATAATGCAAGAATGGTATAACCTAGGAAAATTAATGTTCTCTGGATGTCTCAGTAATGGGTAAGCATGTATTTATATTCCCTAGCCTTAGAAAACTGGATAATATCATTGCAGGTTACTGTAGTTTTCTGGAAATGTCTTATACCCTTATCAGCACCTTCCTGGGTAGTTTTTCATTTTGTTTTTGGTTTGTTTTGGTTCTCTCACTGGATGAGGTTTTATAGTCATTCCTCCTTCACCAATGCACCTCTAGATCAGTCTCAGCAATTCTGACTGCTCAAAATATAAGCTCACTATTATTTTAAAATCACAAAGCGGATGCCCATAGGAAACTTTAAGTAATCCATGATTGTCTGATTTACTTTAGGAATACATTTAACTTCACAGTAAAAATGACATTTTGATGGCATTGTATTCCTATTGATTAACCTTTTGTGGGTGAAGAAAGGATACTATTAATATCTATTCCCGGAAAGTTAGCTCAGCAGCCCAGAAAAATGGAGATTTGAGAAGACTGACTTGTAGACATATAAATCTGGTCAGATACAAATCCAGTATGATTAGGGGGTTACTCAGTTACAAAGGATTGGGTGTCATTGTATGTGTCAAAGGGGATCAGGGTTCCCAAATAACCTTATCCACTACTATGGGAGAAAGCCTATAAAGGCAAAGAAAAAAAGAATGATCAGAAGTTTCACTTTGTGTTTCAGAATTATCTTTAAAAAGACAATGGAAATATATTTAAAAACAAGATAAAACATGGAATCCAAAAGAAACTTCAATATGCCCTCAAGACATCTGTTACATGGTATTTGTGTTATGATTGAGGACTTATTCTCCTACTGATTTTCATTTTTTAGGTTACATTTTTATATTAGTATTATCTTCTCCCTTTAATTTATAAATGTCTTATGAAAATACTTAGCATCAGATTACAGAGGTCATCTAGAGGACAAGAATCCTTTCAAACCATATCTAATCCTTCAGCACAGAAACCTAAGGCAATACTTTGCAGTCAATTTGATCACTTTTATGATAAAAATTAGAAACTTTCGAATTTTGAATCAAAGCAAACTTGGCTATAATTTCAACCATTCAGTACTTGTTTTGTTGGCTGAAGCCTCAGAAAACAATTCAGATCTTTCTTCCAGATAATCAGAGCTTCACACATTTGAAGGCAGTGGTCCTTCATTTTCATGTTAAATCCTCTCATATAAATTAAGCATACTACTTCCTTTTATCATTCCCCATATGGCAGTGCCCTCCAAATTGTCACTGTCTCTTTCTAAAGTACAGCAACCAGAAGAGAATGCATTTGGCATGTGGGGCTTTCAGCCATGGAAGGAACTGTCATTTCTTCTAAACCTATGCATTTATTAGTGAAGCCTGAAATAGCATTTACTTTTTAAAGAGCTTCTTTATTACAGTAATTTATTTTAAACATAAACTAGCTTAAACATAAACATAAACTATTTTTATCTCTAATTCTTTGTTACAAGTCTACTCTTAGACCATATTTCCTCACTCTGTATTTATGCAGAAGTTTATGTGGCCTAAATTTAGGATTATATATATTCATCCATGCAATTCTATCTAATTTCATCTTCTCTGTTTCAGTCTGTCATTTCAAGCTGTGTGTTCAGTGATGGCGAATATGCAATTCACATCCTACAATGTATTACAGTAAAAATTGCAGACCTTCCCATGGATTAGCAGTAGGAGATCATTATCCTTGATTTCTTTGGCCCTCCATGGAGATTAGTGCACTGTAGGTGCCAGCCAGTGTTAGGCAACATGAAAAAATATGATTTAATTATTGAAAATATTTGGCTAAACATACATTGGTGCTATAAATGTAATAAGAGTTTTTAGGTTTTGCATGTTTTCTGTTTCACTTTTATGAGCTTTTAGAACTACTATTTCTCGCTATTTTTATGAGTTTATCTTGTCTGGTCTGATGCCAAAATTGAATTGTATACTGTAGAATCATGGGATGCCTCTGCTGGGTTCTGACTCATGCCCTAAATTAAGAGATGTCTCAAGGGTAAGTTCTGCTTCTGCATTTGAGCTACAAATTAAGAGACAGACTTTCAAAAAGATGCTAGGGCTTGAAGAACAATTTCAAGGACAAAACTGTGAAAAGAAGAGTTGACGTTGATAGATCCAAAATGAGATGTAAATGCTTACCTACAGGCAATCCACCCTGTGCAAGGGAGAACTGTTAAATGACAATAAAAAAAATTCCGAGATTCAGGCAGACACCAGGGGAGGTCTGTAAGTCTTTTATGTCATGTCTTACTTTCCTTTTTAAATGTTTTATGTTTCTGATTTCAGTGATTCAAATTAAAGTATCTTACCAATAATCTTGATTTAGTTTCCTCTGTTTTTTGTATGAGAATTCAAAATTCATTGTGTGAGCGCAGAGATTTTGCACACTCTTTTTGTATTCAAACATCTCTGTGTTTAAATCCTTTCTTCAGTATATAACCCACCAGTGGGACCTTTGGACAGATTTCTTAAGTTCTTCCCTGAACTTCAGTTTTCTCTCAATAACATGGAATTTTCTTGGTGTTTAAAATAAAATAACACATCTGAAACATCTAACAAAGCGTCTTGCACATAGTAAGTAAGTACTTTCAAGTTCACTTCCTTCCTTTCCAGGTTTAAGAATTCTCAAAACACTCTCTTCTGCCATTTTACCTTAAAATAGATGAATTCAAGAAGTTAGTTTAAAGGGGCTCGGTGAAAACTATTAGCAGCTTTTTATAGTATCAATCAAGTCTCTGTTTAGAGTCCCAGTTGTGTTCCAGTCAATTTTTGTTAACTGTTTTGTTTGCTTTGTTTTTGATGTTTATTTCCTAGTGAAGTGAAGGAAAAGAATCTGTCCCCTATAAATTTTAGAAGGATCTTGACTGATTTAGAGGTCTAATAATACTGAAATGAATTGGATATTATTTTAAAGTATTTGATAGACTTATAAAGACTTCTCCCTGGATTGAAGCAACAATATGGTTAATAAAAGGGAGCAACAGGCACTGTGGCTGGGCACGATGGTGGGTATGAGCCAGTCCCCGTTACGACTCTCCTGGGGAACAGAAATGGCCATCACTTCCTGGCAGTGTTTAGTGGAATAAAGAAGAGGAAGAGCTGCCTACTAGTGTTTTTATATTTGGGATGCAGTCCAGAAATAGCAGCACCATTTAGAATGATGTTTCCAAGAAAGCATAAAAAGTAGGCTAAAGGTTTAATTTTCTGAACACCAGAGGAAAAAATGAGTTTGTTCTTAAGATTAGATAGGATAAATGTACCAGGACAGGAATTTTAAAGTCATGCTTCCATAATTTGTTAAACTGCCTTTTGTAAGTTTTTTTTTTGAAGTTGAAATAAAGTTTATTATTAAAAAAAGAGTAGGCTAAAAGTCTCCTTCTTTCTGAGTCTTGAATAAAAACCAAGGTGAAATTAGCTACTAACTGATGACAAATGACATTTTGTGAACAGCTACCCAATTGTAACTTTAAGAGTTGCAAAACTAAAGTATTTCAGCACCACCAATGCCTCTTCCATAACTATATTCTCTCTCCATGTTCCAAAAGCAGGACTAAGTGGCAGCGTGTGCTCTGATATCAGTCCTTGCAGGTTTGTCCACCCTAGCTTCCCTGAAGAGAGTATTTGTCCTTGACTGAGAGGTTTTATTCAGAATCCCAAGTTTTTCCTTTCTGTCACATTATTGATAAAAGATACACAGGGACTGTGATTGTACATTAACACAGTGAGTATGATAATAATCATTGTTGGAATTCTCTGTGTGGAACAGAAATGACCTTGGCTACCTGCTTTGTAGATTTAGTCCTTTATGGGTCTTTTCTCTTTATCATGGTCCTGTTTGCCCTTGGGATCAGGCCATCTTTTCCCACTACAAACTACTCAGTAATGAAACTGATAAACTCATTCTCAATGACGAATATTGGGGGGGACACTGCATTTATACACCATCCAATTCCTGTTTAAATTTAAGGCATATGAAACATTGCCAGGCTGGGGATGTATTTAAGGTTAATGAGTCTTCCTGTCCTCAGTGATACACTTAGAAAAACAGCCCTCTAAAAGTGTTAATTCAGTCTGACAAATTTCCCTGACAAGATGCTGCTCCCTGTGGTGTCTAAAATGCTTCCAAGTTACATCTACTATATAACCTGTTAGTGAACTAGAAAGTGCTCTGTTGGGGATGAAATCTATCATGCTCTCTAGCATTTTAGTCCACTTATTTATTTATCAGTTTGATCCCAAAAGTTAAGTAGCAGTCCTTAACTTTTCTGGGTTATGGATTATTTATTTATCTTTTTGTTTGTTTATTTATTTACTAATTTTTATGATTTGGAAGAAACTATAGACTTCTTCAGAAAAATACACGTACACACATACCCTACTGCGTATAGAATTTCGGATTATCAGTGGGGTCCCTAGAGTTTATTTCTGAGGCTTGAAAGAAATCTGCCTCAGATATTTCAGAGGCATCGAAAACTTCTTTCTAGGTGAGGCCATTCTGACAAGTCTCCTTGATGGGAAATGGTGGCTGGTTTTCAGCCAACATCAACATATACAGCAGTGTTGCTGGCTGTTCACCATACTGCCAGGGCTGTCCATTCTGTTAGGACAGTACTCAAGTCTTTCTATTGTTAGGTGAGTTTAATTTTATCCCTTTTATACAAGATACATCTCTGGATGCGCATGGCCTTATAGGAAGGTCAAGGATGAGAGAACATGGTGGGGACCATGGAGAATGGAGAAGAAATTAGAAAATATATAACAACTCTCAGTCTACTGGGAAATAGTGCTTATATCCAACTTTACAGCTGTGATTCATTCTCAGATGAAACGTACTAAATATTGTGCTTTGGTCCCCAGGTATGGGATAGTGATTGCAAAAATGGCCCCATTTTTCACCCGATCCTGTATCCACCGTCTTTGGAATTTGAATTTGCAGATTTTCCCACCATGAAGTGGAATCTATTTCCCCACCTCTTGAATCTGGGCTGAATTTGTCACTTGCTTTGACCAATTGAATATGGTAGAAGTGAAAGTATGCCAGTTTTGAAGCTAAGCCTCTAGATCTCTCTGTCTTTCTCTTTGTCTCTCTCTCTCTTTCCCTTTCTCTCCATTCCTCCCTCTGTCTTTCCCTTTCTCCTTTTCTCCTTCTCTCTCTCTCTCTCTCTCTCTTTCTTTCTGTGCCAGCCAAGAAAATATTCTCAAGCTATTCCATTGGAAAATCGGACTTGGTGCAGATCCCAGACAGGATTTAGATATGTAAGAAAGTCCAATTAAGATCAGAAAAACTTCCTAGTTGACCCAAAGGTGATCACAAATACATGAATGAGCTTTGTCAAATCCAGTTTAGATCTTTAGAATAATCTATAGACTTATGACCAAAAATAATTGTTTATTTTGGTAAACCCTTGAGGTTTACTGGTTGCTTGTTATGCAGAATTATTCTGACATTAGATAACACATGTGCCAAGAAGTTGGATATGGACCTAATCACCTAAGAGGATCCTAAAATGGGCTCATTTTTCCCATAATTCTTGATGTCAGGATTATGTCATATGTAAAACAGGAAATTTCCCACCAGTATCTCTAGTCCTAGACTGAACATGCTTCAGCAAAGCATTCACCAAAAATTATCTGTTCTACTTCTCCTATATGCCAGGAATTCCTTTAGGTCTTGAGGATACAGAGATAAGCATGACTTAGTCCCTGATGTTAAGGAGGTCATTGTGTGGAGGAGCTGGGGCACAACTTTACTTTCAGTCCTGTAGCCCCAGTATGCAGAGACCAAATTGTCACACCTCACACATTTGGGTATCCTCTATTCCTAACTAGAATTGTATCTGGCAACCTTGGAATGATTCTAGGGTTGGTAGTTCTTCCGAGTGGAAATACAGTGGTGTTTGTATACCTTCTCCAGGATCTTTACCCTAACCTGAATGTGAAGTGCAGCAAGGAAACTCTTGAAAGGAAAGAAAGAGCTGCCAACTACGTGATGGTTTGATAAAGCTGTGGTTATTTTTCTGGGCTATGATTTATTTAAATTTTATAAGCCCTTATCTTCTTCCAGGTTTTAGGTACTTTGGTGGTGAGTCATATGAGGTCAAATGTCGCTTCCAAAACATGAATTCTTGGGTGGAAGATAGGGAAAGACTTAGCTCAAGGCTTTTTGATCTTTAATCCAATGCTCTGGCTCAGAGTTACGTGATCTAAGAGGAATTATTTGACCTCTTTGACCTGGTTTCCTCATCTGAGAAATTTCAGTGATAATGATTTGTTTGCCTCATATAAGGAATTGTGGCAAAACAATGCTGTTAAGAACTTTGAGAGTTTTGTTTCACTCTAAACAATAATACTAATTTCTCTTAAATTAGTTTGAAATGTTTTCAACAACTGTAGAATTAAATTGTACAAGATAGCTGGGTAAATGTCCAGCATTCACATTATATGGAAATGTTAAACACACACAAATAAAGTTCTGCTTATCTCTAAGCACATCCACAACCATTTTAAATTACATTTACATTTCATTTTGCTAAGTATTCTTTTGTAAATGTAAGAATGTGAAAAGAGAGGCGGAATACTTGAATTTCCTTGAGTTTCTCAGCAGTGGAATAAGATCACTGATAGCTTGTATGCCCATCAATGCTGCAAACCAGTCCCCCACTCCCCACCTTTGCATATATGCTGTTAACACTTCAAAAAAATTTAGGTTGACTTTGTCCATCATTGTTGTGGACTTCTTAAATATATACTAACTTTCATTTCTAAGCTTTTTTTTTTTGCAGGCAGAATCACCTTTATTGGGAAAATATGGAATGCTTTGTGAATTTGCATATCACCCTTGTGCAGGGGCCATGCTAATCTTCTCTGGATTGTTCCAGTTTTAGTATATGTGCTGCTGAAGTGAGCATTCTTGCTCAGCTTTATAATAACAAAAAAAATGGACATGGAGAATGCTAAAATATTGTGTTGTCTCTCATTAAAAAATTGTTAACATGGAAACAATAACAATAATTAATCTGATTCTCTATTTTGTCTTGGTCACTTGAAAATGAAATGCTGCTCTTGGCCTAAATTTCTCATCTACAATATGGATTTAGGGTAGGCCATCCCTATTGCTTGCTGTGGTGTTTTTTGAGATACATTCCTATGCATTGTTAGAAATTATCAGACTTTAGGTCTTCATATGATAACATTTTATGTATAGACTTTAATTGAAATTAGAAGAATATAATAAAAACATTCATATCTTAGTATTTTACACCATCATCAAGAAATAATGAAGGAGAGAGTAGAGAATATAAAAAATAGTGTGCAAAGGTTTACTTAATTTGTATAGTCTCAGTGTCATGGTAAATGCAATTTTCATAATAAATCAATTAAAAATTTACTAGAAGTTGAATGTATAAGGCATGGGACTGTATAACACAGTGAACCTTGTGGTGGAAGATGGACTGTGATTAACAGTACAAATATGAGCATTTTCTCTCATGAACTATAATAAATCTGTAATACTAATACATAGTGTTAATAATAAAGGGTGTATGGAAAAAATATACCAAGTGTAGGCTATGGACCATAGTTAGTAATAATAGTCTGATCATGTTCTTTCATAATCTGTAACAAATGTTCCACAACAACATAAGGTTTTGGTGGAGGGGTGATATATGGAAATTTTGCATATTATTCATGATTGTTTCACAAGCTCACTACTTCTCTAATTAAAAAATGGAAAAAAATTACCAGATGTCATAGACATGTAAATCTTATTTCACTTTAAATTTATGAGCCACTGATTTTCAGGTACTAGGTCCTTTAGCACTTAGGTTTCATACTATGTTTTTAGGTTCATGAGTTAGATAATTTAAATATACATATAGCAAAATACATACAACTCATGATCAGACTTCAAGATCTGTGCTCTCTGAACTGAGCAGCACTGGGGAAAATCTCACAACTCTACCCAATGAATCATTTGCAAACTTATAGTCTTCAAACTCTGCTAAGCACTTAGGACTACACACCAATTATTGATGAGAATTGGGCAGAATATTTGAAATCTGGACCCTCCTAAAGGAGCTGAAAAGAAGTTTAAGGTTGAACACAGGGTGTGAGGAAGAAAGGGCTGTCAAGAATTCCAGGCTTGGGTAACTGAGATGTACCAGAAAATGAGGTCGTTTCAGGAGGAAGATGGAAAGTTAATTTGGGACTCATTGAATGTGAAGTGTTTGTCGGACATGCAGGTGGAGATGACCTGTGGAAAGTTAAAAGAATTGTGAAGCTCAGAGGCGTGGTCTAGGCAGCCCTCAAAGAATGGACTTGCTTGAAGCCACTTTGAGAAGACAATGTTCAAGGTTAAGCAGCTACACTGAGCATACCTCCTCTGTGAGGATGAAATTAGAATCAAAACCACGTGTAATTATCCTCCTATCTGGTATAGCCAGCCATTAGAACACATTGTCTTCAGTAAATCTCAGACCATTCTCTCTTTTATTCTGGATTCTGAATGGAGGGTGGGACTCTGGTTGGGGAGCAGAGGAGGTCTGCTCATTTCTCATTCACGCTGAAGAAGGCACAGAAACAGCAGTAGTTTCCTTACCATGACAAAACTTCTGGGAATTAATATTAAATGGTTGCTCTTGTAAAGAATGGGTTTAAATGCTCTGAAAACAATAACATCAATGCTTTGGCTTGAAAAAGAAGAAAAATCCTCCAGAGTTAGATAGGCATTTTGTATAGGTCAAACTAATTAGTGGGAAATGCTACAGCAGAGACTTAATTTCCACTTACAAGTAGTAATGATTGACATTTATTGAGCATTACCAGATCTGCCACTATTCTAAATGCTTTACAAAGGTTAACTCATTTAATCCTCACTACAACTTTTGGAGTAGATAATGTTATCATCCTTTTACAGATGAGCAACCAAGGTCCAGAGATTTTAAATTAGTTGCCCAGAGTTGCACAACTAATAAATGGCAGAAAAAAGATTTGAGTTTTGGCAGTTTGGATTCTGAGATTGTACTCTCATCATATACTTCCTGTATTAATACAAGATGGACAACATTGATTTCAACATACAATGTGCAATGTTGCATTTTAGCATAGTTTATATAAAAATTGAGCAAATGCTAGAGCAAAAGCTGGTAGCAAAATGTAATGTTTTAGAATTTTTTCCTTCTTCGCTCCAGTTTTTTCTCTCTGCTCTCAGTGGAGAAACCATACAATGTTACTACAAAATGCTCAATAGTGTATTGTTTTGTTTCATTTCTTCCAACTCTCTTCTCACCAGAACTCTGTGCTAATGATAGAATTAGTAGAGGGGCCCAATAAGAGCTCAGATACACACACACACACACACACACACATACATGCACACAATGTTCAGAAATGACCTGGTGCAGAAAGAACTATCATTTGCCTACTAATAATAACTGCAGTCAAAAAAGCTGGATCTTGGTGAGAAATCTACTTTCAGCAAAAAGAAGTTGAATAGGAAAGTGCTGAGGCAAAAAGATTATTCAAATAATATTTCAATTATATTAATTTTATTTATTCAATTATTTTTTATTATTAAAACGGTAACATGGTTGCTAGACATAGTTGCATTTATAATTTTTACTATTCGTGATAAAATGCTTTTCTTCTATTTCAGTGCCTTTTTATATGATTGGAGCAAAACTCTTTAGAATAAAAGCAAACCAATTCTTTTCTAATGGGACCTTAAAATTCATGATATTATATTGCATAGGCCATTTTCTCATGAGAGTTTCACTACTTCCACTTACTTGTCAAATATTACACTTCAGCATTTCCACTTGACCTTGGCATTAGAAACACAGTGGAGAACACCACTCAATATTCAACTGAAAATACTGTGACTTCAGCTAACTTTCTTTAGGGATAAGTGGCTCTTAAAACCTGAACATCAAGAAAAACTACCAGAATAGAAAACTAGATACGAGACCAGACAATAAAATTTTGAATAAAAACTCATTTACAACTCCATAGTTCATGTAGCTCTTAGCAAATAGCCTTATTTTCATGGTCAGAAAGTGTACTTTAAGCTATATTTTACCTTATTTTGGGGGGGCCTTAGAAACAAGATTATTTCATTCATTTCTAACTACTCTCATATCTTTCTTTTTTGATGTTTTCTGTTATTGTGTTAAGTTATCATGACCACCTATTTAGAAAGAGACTTCAGAAAGTGAGACTTCTGAAGGCGGCTAAGGTCAGAACACAGCTACTGCTCATATTTACAGGTAATTGACTATTTGAAAATAATCCACGATGATTGAAAATTAATCTAAGTTTTAATTCAAAATAGTAAGACATGCATTTTGCAAGTAATTCATATGTCAGGAAAATTTTCCAAAAGCAGTTTTGCTAGGTAAAGATGCAAAGGAAAGGGGATTCATATTTCTCAAGTTACTTCAACCAATTTTTACAAGCATAATGGTTTCACATTTCTCCAGTGTAAATATATATTAAGCAGAAGTATATCAACAAACTGGTTGGACAGGGGTTGAACCAGTTTTAACTTCAAAGCATTGTTTTCAATTGTATTCTCTACAGTGTTCTTTCTAATGAGCTAGATGTTTGATTTTATTATACAAAGAGACCCTCAAGTTATTAACTTCAAAAAGTAAACTAGAGGGAAATGGATGTGGCTCAAGAGGTTTGGCATCCATCCACCATATGGAGGGACTGGGGTTTGATCCCCAGGACCTCCCAGTAAAAAAAAAAAAAGTAAACTATTTAACCAAATAAATGTTGTTTACTGAAAATCCAGGTTTCAGATTTCATAGTTTTTGCAAATCAAATGTTGGTGGTCTAGTTTGTACTCAGTAGGTTTTCTTCAGAAATGAGAGAACCAACCAAAAAATGGAGAGAATGATTGGAGGAAACCAGAGAAAATTGAGGCTACAACACAAGTCCTCTAGGGAAATGAAGTCAATCTTGGCAGAAACCTCTGTTTGCCTTCCCCATCATCCATTCCCTCTTCCCTTCTTTCTCCTTGGAAGAGAAACTGTATTTTTAACTAGGCTTCTTGACAGCTTGTGGTCACAAGGCAAAGTTCTGGCCAATAAGAGTGGACACATATGAGATTTAAGGAAAATCTGATTATAGAGAACAGGCTTCTGGGAGGGACAAATGTTTTGTTCTCTTAGCTCTCCTCTTCTATTTGGTCTGCTGCTCAGACATGGTGGCTCAAGTCCAGGAGCCATCCTGGACCATGAGGGGATTTAAGTGTGAAAACTGTTTGTAGGAGAGAATGATTGGCAATGATGTAATAGCTCTGAACATCCTATTTCCAGATTTACTGTGATATGATCTGTCAGCTTTACCTGTATAGCACAGTTTATGAAATTATTTAAACATTTTGGGGCTTTTCTGCCTCCTTACTTAAAAAAGACTAAGACTTGGATAAATGAAAATGTGATACAAATGAAAAAGCAATGCTATTGTGACAATGCTAGAAAGTAACAAATCTTTAGGTTTAATTGTCTACCCGTTAGATTTATACCATTCAGTTGTCTGCTAAATATGAAAAAAGAGATATATATAAATTTATAAATAGTTGTATAAATATGCAAATATAAATATGCATAAAGTGCTTAAACACATTTTTGAATATTGTTTTCCAAATGGCTTATAAGGAGCAGTTTATTGTTTGACTTTTACATATTGAATTTTCCATATACATTTTCAAGAATTCATTATGGATAAAAGTAAAAACAAAATCCTGTAGGTACTGTGAAAGTCCATAATTTATTATAATGTTGGCTTCATGCTCAAAACAATTTTGAAAACATGTTAAAAGTTAAAAGAATATTTTTGAAAAATTGTAGATTTTTTGCAGAAGATTTGCCTTGGGAACCAGCTTTCTGTCACAGACCAAAGAAAGAGAAATGTTAGTGAAGAAATCAGACACGTTTGTATGTGTAGGTAGTCACATGTATGTGTCTCGTAAAATGGATCTGAAATTGTCTTAAGAAATGAAAGCATTTTTTGAATTAGCATCTCACTCTTTAAGATGACTCTTTTGAAGAAAATATTCATTTGGTTGTATAATTTACACATATGGTGGTTTGAGTCAGTTTCATTACTTTAAAATGATGTTTTTATATTGCAGATTTTCTTGTCTGCCCCATTTCAATGTATCTGTCTATAACTTCCTGAGTTTTAAAGACTTTTCCACCAATAGCCTTCATCCTACACCAGTGATTGGCCAAGGGAGGCAGTTACACAGAACTATCAGCATCACTAGTTTGTGAGGGCTATAGAATGCCATTGCCTCATTTATCCCTGTGGGAACCCTCTGATCTTTATATCTAAGAAATAGCTTGGAGGCCTGTTTTCTCTGCCCACACAGAGAAATCACCACTCCTGCTTATCCTATCTCCCTTATCTCCCACCTTATCTCCTAAGTATATAACTAAATATTTCTGTAATCCTGCTTCCCCATTATCAGCCTGGAATTCTTATGAGATTATTTACAACCCTCATGGTGCCCACATACCTGCCTGATCCCCCTGCACATGCACCCTGACATTTACTGTGAAAAAAATCCTGAATAAAAGACATACTGGGGATCAACTCCAGAGAATAGCTTCTTCAGCTGCTCTCCCCCTGACCTCTCTGAACCTCCGTGTGAAGAGTAATTTCATTGCACCATTGAGGGCTCTGCTGGACAGACCCCCGCAAGACTTTGCAGGACAGATTCCTGCAGATGCCTCCTCTCCAAAGATTGAAAAAAAAATTTTTTTTTAAAGATTTATTTATTTTATCTATTTATTCCCCCCTTGCTGCTTGTGTTGCTGTGTCCATTCGCTGCGCGTCTTCTCCGTGTCCGCTCATCTCCCCCTCGCCATGAGGTCCCGCCGCATCAGCCCACGGCGCCGTGCGAGCCGGCCTGCCCTCACAAGGAGGCCCTGGGAAGCGAACCCAGGGCCTCTCATATGGTAAACGGGTGCGCTATCCATTGCGCCACACCCGCTTCCTGCCGTGAGTTTGCTGCATCAGCCCACCGCACCGCTCAGGCCGGCGTGCCCTCACAAGGAGGCCCCGGGAAGTGAACCTGGGGCCTCCCACATGGTAAATGGGGGCTCCATCCACTGAGCCACACCCGCTTCCCCCAAAGATTGAAAATTGATCTAAGTTTACTTTGACCTAAGATCGAGGATTTTAGGGACAGCCACTGAGTATCCATATTCTCTAGCTACATGGCTCTCCCTGTCCTCCTATATGTTGACTTATTCCATGAAATTATGTATCATTTTAGGCCCCTACCCCTAAACTTTACAATTTACCATATACTTCTCTGAATCTGTAGAACTTTCCTGATTCCCCTACCAGTAAAGACCCCATTGCCCAATTATTTTCACACTGTGCCATTTTTCAATCAATAGCCACACCTGGGGACCTGAAGCCCAACATTTGATACATTCTCCTGCATAATTGAATCTAAGTAAGTGCTATTTGCCAGTAGATTAAGAGTAATTATATGTTCTTTAATTTCTTCTCTATCTTCCATGGTCCCACTATGTTTGCTCATCCTGGGCCTTCCTCTTTGGCCATGCTTATCCAGAGATGTGTCCTGTGTACAGGGGTAAAATTAAACTCACCTAATAATAGAAAGACCACATCCATCAGAATGGATGTCCAGCAATCAGAACCAGCTCTGGCGGTATGGTAAACAGACAGCAACACTGACTATGGGTTGATGGTGCCTGAAAATCAGTCTCCATTTCCCATTAGAGAGACTTATCAGAACAGCCTCTCCTAAACACAAGTTTTCCACACTTCTGAAATATCTGAGGTAGTGTTTCTTTCAAGCCTCATGGATAAACTCTAGGTAGCTTATTGATCATCTGAAATTCTGTATAAAATTGGATGTTTGTATAGGTGCATTTTTCTGAAGAGGTCTATAGTTTCTTCAAAATTGTGAAAAAGCAAAAAGTCCATGACCCAAAAAAGTTTAGGACTGCTACTTAACTTTTTGGATTAGACTGATAAATGAATCAGTACACTAAAATGCTAGAGAGCAGGAGAGACTTCATCCCCGGTAGAGCGCTTTCTAATTCCCTAACAGGCTATAGAGTAAGTATAGCTTGGGAGCATTTCTGGCATAACTGGGATATTGACCACCACCACCATCCCTACTTCTAAAGCTAAATCAATCTAGGCCATGGCTGAATCCTTTCTGAAATGTCAGAGTTTCTGCCAATAATTAATGGCTAAAGCCATTTTCCACATGTACTAAGTGACCTATAAACCAACCTTAGTCAATGTTGGCTCATTCTTCAAAGCTAAACTCCTGCAGAAGCTCAGTCAATTCAGGCCCTGAATGAGTCCTTCTGAGAGCTCTGAGCCTCCCACTCCCACACCACTATCACAACCATCTTCCAGAATATTAACAAGACTGGTTATTTCAGACATATACCAGACAGCTAATTATCATATTTCAATTATTTCTGGTTACTTCCTAGAATAAGAGATCCTTTTATCATTCATCCTTTCCTTCACTGTGATTTCCACATCTTCTCTAGCTCCCTTTTCTGACAAGAGTCTATCTCCTACTTATTTTAGACTTTACCCTATACAACCATAATTCCTGGGTAAACAGATGAAGAAACTACAACATCTGGCCTTTTCCTAAGAGCTTTACCCCCAATTTAATGGTTGAGGGGGGAATTAGCATTCTCTTTATTCCTCATCTAAAGAAACAACCATAATGTTATTCTTCCCTTTGAAGTAAAAATTATTAATAATCCTGCATCACTGAGGCTCTTGCCATTGGCCATTTTGATCTCTAGTTCACTTGCTCAATCACCTCACTCACTAATGGAAGAGGTTGGCATAAGGCTTACCATCTTCTCTCCACTGCAGTCCCTGCCTTCAGCAAACGTGAATTCAAACATGACATTCACAACTTGTCCAACATCTCAGCTTCTCAGTATCATGACCGCCTCAATTATGATGCTTTTCTCCACCTACTTCCATGACCATACTTTGGAAATTGCATTATAATCAACCATTACATCTTTGAAATGGTAAGTTCTGCCATATAATTGATTGAAATTATTCTTGCAAATGTCATTCATACTTTCCTTATTGTTAAGTCCATTGGATGCTTTCTAATAATTTCCTCACCTGTGCTTTTTTTTTCAGATTTTCTTTAATTTTTTATTTTTTTAACAAATCAATTTTATTGATACATATTAATAAACATAAAATTCATCCAAAGTGTACAATCAATGGTATTTTCTATAATCACATAGCTGTGCTTTCATGACTTCAATCATTATAAGAGCATTTTCATTATTTCAATACTACTACTAATAAACAAAAAACAAACAAGAAAATTCCTCACCTCTCAATCTCTCTATGCTTCCCCCACTATACATAGCTGCTGTTTCTCGCTATTCTATCCAAAGTGTATAATCAATGGCTTTTAGTATAATCACAATGGTGTACATGCATCATCTCAAAAATTTTAGAACAATTTCATTACTCCAAAAAGAAAGACTCCACACCCCTTAGCATTCCTTCCTAAGACCTACTTAACTACTAATCTCCTTTCATCTTTATAAATTTATTTATATTTACATTTTATATAAATGGAGTCATATAATATAATACATAGTACTCTGTGTCTGGTCTCCTTCACTTTGTATAATGTTTTTTTTTGTTTGTTTGTTTTGTCTGATATTAACATTTTGTACTATGAACTTACATTTGTTCAGCTTCAAAGAAAATTGGTCTTATATATACAGTTCTACCCATATTCATATTTCACTTAATATATTTATATTTCACATAATATATTTGGTTCATAATAGGACAATCACACAGCATTTGTCCTTTTGTGTCTGGTTTGCTTCACTCAACATAATGTCCTCCAGTTTCATCCATGTGGTCATATGTTTCACAATTTCATTTCTTCATACTGCTGCATAATATTCCATCATGTGTATACTCCAAAATTTGTTTATCCATTCGTTAGTTGATGGACACCTGGGTCTTTTCCATCTTTTGGCTATCGTGAATAATGCTGCTATGAGCATCAGTGTGCAGATATCTATTTGTGTCACTGCTTTCAGTTCTTCTGGGTATATACCTAGCAATGGTATATACCATGGCAAATCTATATTCAACTTCCTTAGGAACTGCCAAACAATCCTTCACAGTGGCTGTCCCATCTACATTCCCACCAACAGTGAATAAGCACTCCTATCTCTCCACATCCTCTCCAACATTTACAGTTTTCCATCTTTTTAATATCAGCCAGTCTAATAGGTGTGAAATGATATCTCATTGTAGTGTTGATTTGCATTTCCCTAATTGCTAGTGATATTGAGCATTTATTCATGTGTTTCTTCACCATTTATATTTCTTCTTTGGACGGTTGTAATTTCAAGTCTTTTGCCCATTTTTTAATCGGATACTCTGTCTTTTTATTGTTGAGTTGTGTGATCTCCTTATTTATCATGGATATTAAACCCTTATCAGATATGTGATTGCCAAATATTTTCTCCCATTGAGTCAGTTGACTTTTCACCCTTTTGACAAAGTCCTTTGAGGAATTTTGAGGAGGTCCCATTTATCTATTTTTTCTTTTGTTGCTTGTGCTTTGGAAATAAGGTTTAAGAAACTACCACATACCACAAGATCTTGAAGATGTTTTTCTACATTTTCTTCTAGGAGCTTTATGGTTGTTGTTTTTTTTTTTTAATTTTAAATCCTTGATTCTTTAGAGTTGATTTTTATATAAGGTGTGAGATTGGGGTCTTCTTTCTTTCTTTTGGATATGGCTATCCAGTTTTCCCAGCACTATTTGTTGAATAGACTGTTCTGGCCCAGCTGGGTGGGCTTAACAGCCTTGTCAAAAATTGCTTGACTGTAGATGCGAGGGTTAATTTCTGAGTTCTTGATTTGGTTTCATTGGTCAATCTGTCTGTTCTTATGCCAGTACCATGCTGTTTTTACCATTGTAGCTAACTAATATGCTTTAAAGTCAGGAAGTGAGAGTCCTCCAACTTCATTCTTCATTTTTAACACATTTTTTGCTATTCTGGATTGCTTACCATTCCAAATAAATTTGATTATTGACTTTTGATTTCTACAAAAAAAAGCTGTTGGAATTTATGTTGGGATTGCATTGAATTTGTAAATCACTTTGGGTAGAATTGACATCTTAATGATATTTAGTCTTCCAATCCATGAACACAGAATGTCCTTCCATTTATTTACGTCTTCTTCAGTTTCTTCTAGCAATGTTTTGGAGTTTTCTGAATACAGGTCTTTTTATTCTTGGTTAGTTTATTCCTAAATATTTGATTGTTTCAGTCACTATTATAAATGGAAATTTTTTCTGATTTCCACCTCGGATTGCACATTAGTCATGTGTAGAAATACTATTGATTTTTGCATATTAACCTTGTATCCCACAACTATGCTGACCTCGTCTATTAATTCTAGTAGCTTTGTTGTGGAGTTTTCAGGATTTTCTAGATATAGGATCAAGTCATCCATGAATAGTGAAAGTTTTACTTATCCCTTTAATATTTGGGTGCCTTTTATTTCTTTGTCTAGCCTAATGTTCTAGCTAGAACTTCTAGCGCAATATTGAATAATAATGGTGACAGTGGCATCCTTTTCTTGTTCCTGATATCAGCAGGAAAGCTTTCAGTCTTTCACCATTGAGTACAATGCTTTTCATATATGCACTTTACCATATTGAGAAAGCTTCCTTCTGTTCCTATCTTTTGGAGTGTTTTTTATCAAGAAAGTGTGCTGTATTGTCAAATGCCTTTTCTGCATCAATTGAGAGGATCAAGTAATTTATCTTCATCAATGTGTTTTATTACACTAATTGATCTTCTTGTGTTTAACCACCCTTGCATACTTGGGATAAAACCCATTTGGTCATGATGCATAAATTTTTTTAATGTGCTTTTGGATTGAGTTCCAAGTATTTTGTTGAGGATTTTTGCATCTATATTTATTAGAGATATTGGTCTGTAATTTTATTTTTTTGTAGTATCTTTATCTGGTTTTGGTGTTAGGGTGATGTTGGCTTCATAGAATGACTTGGGTAGCATTCTTTCCTGTTCAATTTTTTGGAAGAGCTTGAGCAAGATCTGTATTAGTTCATCTTTGAATGATTGGTAGAATTCCCTTGTGAAGCCATCTGGTCATGGACTTTTCATCTTTGGGGGATTTTTGATGACCGTTTCAATCTCTTCATTTGTGATTGGTTTGTTGAAGTCTATTATTTCTTCTAAAGTCAGTGTAGGTGGTTCATGTGTTTACAGGAATTTGTCCATCTTGTCTACATTTTCTAGCTTTTTGGCATAGAGTTGTTCATAATATCCTCTTATGATCTCTCTTATTTCTATGGAGTCAGTGATAATGTCCCCTTTATCATTTTTTATTTTATTTGTTTGTGTCTTCTCTCTTTTCTTCATCAGTCTAGGTAAGGGTTTGTCAATTTTGTTGCTCTTTTTAAAGAACCAACTTTTGATTTTGTTGACTCTCTATTTTTTTTTTTTTTCATTTATTTCTGCTCTAATCTTTACTATTTCTTTCCTTCGGCTTGGTTTGGGATTATTTTGTTATTCTTTTTCTAGTTCTCCCAGATGTGTAGTTAGATTATCAATTTTTAGCTCTTTCTTCTTTTTTAATATAAGTATTGAGGGCTATAAATTTCCCTTTCAGCACAGCCTTTGCAGTGTCTCATAGGTTTTGATACCCTTTGTTCTCATTTTCATTTGTCTCAAGATATTTGCTGAATTGTCTTGCAATTTCTTCTTTGACCCACTGATTGTTTAAGAATATCTTGTTTCATCTCCATATATTTATGAATTTTCCCTTTTTCTGTCCATTATTGATTTTCAGCTTCTTTCTATTATGATCAGAGAAAGTGTTTTGTTTAATTTCAATCTTTTTCAATTTATGGAGACTTGTCTTGTGACCCAACATATGATCTATCTTCGAAAAGAATCCATGAGCACTTGAAAAGAATGTATATCCTGCTGTTTTGGGGTGCAATACTCTATAGATGTCTGTTAGGTCTAGTTAATTTATCATATTATTCAAGATCTCTGTTTCTTTATTGATCTTCTGTCCAGATGTTCTATCCAATACTGAGAGTGGTATATTGAAGTCTCCAACTATTATTGTAGAGACATCTATTTCTCCCTTTAGCTTTGCCAGTGTGCACCTCATGTATCTTGGAGCACTGTGCTTAGGTGCATAAATATTTAGAACAGATATTTCTTCTTGTTTAATTGCCACTTTTATTAATATATAATGACCTTCTTCATCCTTTATAACAGTTTTGCATTTAAAATCTATTTTGTCTGATATTAGTATCACTACTTCAACTCTTTTTTGGTTACTATTTGCATGGAATATCTTTTTCCACCCCTTCACTTTCAAACTGGTTGTTCCTTAAGTCTCAGGCGAGTCTCTTGTAGACAACATATAGACAGCTCTTATTTTTTAATCCATTCTATCCATCGGTGTCTTTTGATTGTGAGTTCAAGCCATTAACATTCAATGTTATAACTGTAAAGGCATTAGTTACTTCACCCATTTTGACCTTTGGCTTTCTGCTGTCATATCATACTATAGTCTATCTTTTTACCCTTTCTAATATTCTTCTAATATTTCTAATATTCTTCATTTCTATACTCTTCTCCAAGTCTCTTGCCCTTTTTCCTTTCAGGCTGCAGCACTCCCTTTAGTATCTCTTGTAATTCTGGTCTTTTCATAACACATTTTACTAATTTTTGATTGTCTGTGAAGACTTTGAACTCCCCTTCATTTTTGAAGGACAGATTTGCTGGATACAGAATTCTTGGCTGGCAGTGTTTCTCTTTCAATACATTAAATATATCATACCACTTTCTTCTCTTCTCCATGGTTTCTGATGAGAAATCGGCACTTAATCGTGTTTCCCTTGTATGTGATGCTTTTCTTTTCTTTTGCTGCTTTCAAAATCTTCCCTTTACCTCTGAAATTTGTCATTCTGCATGGTGGGTGTCTCAGGGTAGTTGTGTTTGTTTTTATTCTGTTTGGGGTGCATTGTCCTTCTTGGATTTGATATTTATGTCTTTCATAAGGGTAAGGAAGCTTTGGTCATTATTTCCTCAAATACTCTTTCTGTCCCTTTTCCATTTTTTCTCCTTCTGGAGAAGATATAATGCATATTTTTTGCATTTTACATTGTCATTCAGTTCCCTGAGACTCTTTTCCATGTTTTCCATTCTCTTCTCTTTCTGTTCTCCTGTCTTTTCCAGTTCAGATGTTCTGTGTTCAAAATCACTAATTCTGTCTTCAAGCAGTTCACATCTGCTCTTATATTCCTCTAATGTATTCTTAATCTCACCCATTGTGTCTTTCATTACCATAAGGTCTGTTACTTTTCTTTGCAGACTTTCAAATTGTTCTTTATGCTCACCCAGTGTCTTCTTAATATCCTTTATCTCTTTAGTCATATTTTCTTTCAATTCTTTAAAATGATTTAGGAGAGTTGTGTGATTGTCATCAATTAACTGTCTTAAATCCTGAATCTCTTCAGGATATTTGGTTTCTTCCTTTGGCTGGGCCTTCTCTTCCTGTTTGCTATTATGTCTTGGAAATTTTTGCTGATGTCTAAGCATTTGATATGTTGGTGAATTTACTCTGATGGCCAATTTCTCTCTCTTGCCTATTTTTATTATTTTTTCACAGCTCTTTGATATTTATTTCAACTGATCCTAAGTCTTTAAAATTTCCCAGCTTAAGTTGTTGAAATCATGCCAGAGACTTACTAATGGGGCACAGACTTTCTCCCAGGGGTGCAGTAAAGAGAGCTCTAAAATCTGTTTCAGTCCATTTAATTTCCATACCAGCCAGCAGATGATGCTCTTTGGTGTACCTTACCATGGAGTTGTATTGCTGCCTGTTTTCCTTTATTTTTATCTGGCTAGAGAGGGATTCAAAGTGGCCTCTGCTGGCTGAATTCATTGAAGAAAATCCCCCTAACCCCCTCTTGTTTCCCTTGTAAGTGTCTGCTCCCCTTTCAGTCAGCTGAAATGGTCCAGGAGTTTTACCCTTGCTGAATATCTCAGGGGTAGGGTAGAGATCCCTTCCTGGCAGCCAGGAGGTTTAGTAACTTACAGTTTGTTGTTTTGGCTTCTTCATTTCTCTGGCCCTCACCCTCCTGGGAGTTGTGAAGCACTGTCTTTGTCTGCTGACCCCCAAAGCAGGTCACTCTGACAGCCTTTGGTTCTTTCTCCATTGTTTTTGTGAGAGCTGAAACTTATCTGGCTAATCCAATGCCATGCTCCCACAATTCCCCACTAGATCTCTCACCTGTGCTTTTGACAACATTTATACAGAAGTTATTCCTGCCTTCTTAAAATTCAGTCTTTTAACTGCCACAATACTCACCTCTTTTTACTTACCTTTTTGGCCTCTCCTTTTGCATGTTCCTTTTCCTCTGCTCAATGCTTAAATGCTGGCATGATTATACATCTTTTCTCTCACTCTACATATTTCCATTTAACCCCACAACTCTCAGAGCAACAATTTGCTAACTTCATTGAGACTGACCCTGCTATTTTATCCAATCATGCCCATTTCTTGTTTACTTTTTAGTTATGCCCAACCTACACTCCAAGTTTCAGCACTGTAATCACTTGGTTTAGTTTGCCAGGCTGCTGTGACAAATACCACATAATGGGTTAACATAAACGAAGGGAATTTATTATCTCATGGTTTTGGAGGGTAGAAAGGACAATAACATCTGATGCTGGCTTGCCACAATCTTTGGTGTTCCTTGACTTTCCTGTCACATGGTAATGTTCTTTCCTTTCACTTCTGGGTTCCTGCTGATTTGCTAGATGCCAGTTTCCTCTGTTTGTAAGACCTCCAATATCCAGAGTAAGGCTCAGACTGCTTCAGTTGGCCACATCTTCACTAAAAATAACATCTTCCAAGGGTTGATTTACAATGGGTTCACACCCACAGGAATGCAGATTAAGAATAAAAGCATGTCTGAATTGGGATGCATAATCAATCTACCAGACAACTCCTTTGCAAAAACTATAAAAATGATTAAAAACAATTAAGACAAAGATTTGCACAATGAAGAGTCCTATCCATGGACTATAGACATCCTGAATTTCAGACGATGTGCCGTGAAATCTCTTATTTTGAACTGATAAGGAATTGAAACCAAAGTTGTTTAATTGATTAATGAAACTGAAGTAAAACCCAAGAAGATTTCCTTTAAATAGGACCTATGCTTTATATCAAGTTGAAGATGTCCTTTTTCATTTTGGTATTAATTTTTATTCAATGTCTAGCTGTGTTTATTGAGAATATTTTTAAGGACTTGCTAGGTAGCCTCTAAGCTTGAATGAATTATTTTTAATCATGAGTCTTATTTTTAACCCATAGAGTAACAATGAAAGATTTGCCTGTTAGTCTTCTCTTGAGTTTTCAATGACATCTTTAATTTTGCTTTATCTTTCTTCTGACAAATATTACATATAAAAATATAATAAATATAAATATACAAATGTTATCTATCTATCTATCTTTAAATATTCTACTTATGACCCAGATTCCATCCCATCCCATCCAGCTTCTCCCTGAGCTCAAGAATAATATATTTCAGCAATGTCCTTTTAGGCATTTTCTCCTTCATTATGTTGGGACATAATGAAAATATTGGACTATAGACTATAAGCTTTATATCCATGTTAAATTTCTTAAACTTCCTTAAACTTTATAACTACAAAAGGTGGTTATATATGAATATCCTAGTTCTTAGGGAATGTACAGGGAATTATTAAGTATTCAAAAACATGATGTGTACAACCTACTCTCAAATGTTTAGAAAGTAGATAGATAGATAGATAGATAGATAGATAGATAGATAGATAGATAGACAGACAGACAGAGTGGCAGTATGAGATTATTTTATGAATGCCAAAAAGAAAGATTATGAGAAAAAGAATTTATATATCTAAGTGCTTAATGGGCATATCATATGTATATCTTAAAAGCATCTCACATTTACATGGCCAAACTAATTGATAATTTATTGCTTCCCATCTATTTCCCCCACAAACCTTCTCTAATCTTACAGTTGCTCAGACTAAAACTCTGTGGTTTCCTGTAGAATCAAAACAAATCATTAATAAACTGAACAAAATTCTGCATAAAGTCGTCTCTGCCCAACTCTTCAATCTTACCTGCCTTCATTCTCCTAATTCACTACATTCCAGCCACTCTGGCCTCTTTTGTGCTGTGTGAACAAAACAAGTTTGTTCAGATTTTTGGGATTCTGCACCTGATGTGTTTTGGAAGTGCTCGATTCTCAAATCATCACATGGCCTGTTCTTAACACTCAGATCCCAAATCTCATCTTCTTTAACTATTATATGAAAAGTGTTCCCCAGACTTGCCCCTTCATTTTTAATCTTTCTTCCTCACATAAACCAGAGGCAACTGGGCACTTAGCAGCACTTGATTTTTTTTTGAATTAAAGAAAAGTTAAAAGTTTTTGTGATCTGCTCCTTTCCTAGAACTTTTCTGCAAATGACAACCACACATATTTTCCTTTCTCTCCCATTTGGTCTTGTTTTGATTTTTAAAATCTGTTTTGATTTTTAAAATGTTTTTTGCTTTGCAAATTGAGCTGCTGTGCTAAACTGTCTGGTTCATAAATTTTAGACAATTTTCTTTAATTTTTTAAAGTAAGATCTCCAAATATTATCCTATGAAAAATGTCTTTACTACATGCATTCAGTGACAAACCCGAATAGCAAGTCCTAAGGAGTTAGTCTACATTTGTAAGTTCAGTAAAATTGACTCATACTGATGACTCTATATGCTTCCACCATCTTCATAAATGTGTTAACTAGGTACCATTGTTGTCTTCCTGGTCCTAATCTTAAATCTATATAAATTATTATATTTCTTTTATATAGGAAAAAGGAGACAGGTTTTCAGTTTTGAAAACATGTCTATTTGTTTTATCAAGAACAAGCTTCCTTCCGCTCTTTGTCAACAAAACTTGCCCTATACCTTATTTTTATTTCCACTTTTTAAAAATTTTACTTATTCTATTTTTCAGTTTTACAAACAGGCATTCCTTCTTGCTGTCTGCTACCATATGCTCACCCTTCATACCTGCTCCCAACCTCCCTTGGTAACCTCATATATGCTTTGTATCTCTGAATTTGCTATTTCCAGTCATCTCTTATAAGTGATATCATACAATTTCTGCCCTTATGTGTCTTGCTTACTTCACTGGGCATAATGTTTTCAAGTTTCTTCCTTGCTGCAGCATGTCTCAAAACTTCATTTTTTCTTATGGCCAAATAATATTCCATTGTTTGCATGAACCAAATTTTCTTCTTCCATTCCATTGTTGATGGCACTTGGGTTGTTTCTGCCTTTGGACTATTGTGAATAATGCTGCTATAAACGTTAGTGTACAAGTATTTGTCTGTGACCATGTTTTCACTCTCTTTGGGTATGTACCTAGATGTGGAATTGATAGGTCAAATAGCAATTGTATATTTAACTTTTTGAGGACCTGCCATATTGCTTTCCACAGTGACTACACCATTTTACATTCCCACCAACAATGCACTGTAGTTCCAATTTCTCTGCATCCTCTCCAACACTTATTTTACTTTTGTTTTTTTAAATAATAACCATCCTTATGGGTGTGAAGTGGCATCTCATTATGGTTTTAATTTGCATTTCCTGAATGGCTAATGATATTGAGCATCTTTTCCTGTGTTTACTGGCCATTTGCATATTTTCTTTGGAGAAATGTCTATTGACATCTTTTGCCTATTTTATCATTGGGTTGTTTATCCTTTGTTGTTGCACTGTAAAAGTTCTTTATATAATCTGGACAGTAAACCCTTAATTAATATATTACTCGCAAGTGTTTTCTCCCATTCTGTATGTTGACTTTTCACTATCTTGATAATATCCTTCCATTCACAAAAGTTTTTCTTATTAACAACTGTGTTTCAAATTCACAAAAATAAAAGAACAGAAAAAAGGCAGTTCAACAAGTTATGGAAACATTACTCCTAAAAAGTTATTTTTCAGGCACTTTTATCTCATCTAAGTCCAACTGTTAACTCTGTTGTTTCTCTAGTGTTCAGAAAGATACACAGAAGAACACAGGTAAGTTAAATGACATAGTCAAAGTCTCCTTATTAACAGAAAAAAAAAAAAATGAAAAGGGGGAAAAATGCTTACTTGTATTCATATCTTGCAAAACCAAACCCCATATTCTTTTTCTTACCTTTAGAATTAATAGTATCAACTTTGCTTTTGCTACAGAAACATTACAATGTTGTTGTTAACTATTGTCCATAAATACACTTGTTATATTTTCCCATGCATCATCACATTCTTAAACCCTGTAGTAGAACAGAAGATTTTAATTTTGATGAAATCAAATTTATCTAATGTTTCTTTCATTGTTCATTCTTTTTTGTGTCATATCTAAGAATCCATTGCCAAATCCCAGGGCATGACAATTTGATCCTGTTATCTTCTAAGAATTTTATAATTTTAACTCTCCAATGTAAGTCCTTGATCCATTTTGAGATTATATTTGTATATGGTGCGAGGTAGAAGTTTAAGAAAACTTTCTTACATGAACTACTTTATTTGCAAACTTTGTGTACTTTGCTCATGTGATCAATCAGTCTATGCCAAGCATAAGAGCTATGCCTCTTTCCCTCTGTCACATTCTGGGTCCCAACGTCTACTCCCTCAATTAGAAAGCAAAACCAAATAAAGCCTGGACAATCATCTAAGAAACTTCTTGCTCAATGCAAGAATTTTCTCTGATACTTCCTGCTAAGTGGCTAAATAGCCTCCTGTTGAATAACTGTGGTGAAATGGAATTCACCACTTTACTAGACCCAGGCCTTTAGAACTTCATACAACTTTAAGACCTCTTAGAGACTTCTTCTTTATACTGATCTGCTTCCTGTACATCTCTACACTACATAATGGCTGTGATTCTGCATTCCAGATTACATAACGATAAATTTAACCCATCTTCCACATGTTAGTCATCTAACTATCTGGCTAAGTGTGAAGAGGATAAGGTTAATATCTAGGCATGTATTTGAGGAGGTGAGAGGATAAACCTAGATAATCAAGAACAAGCAAATATCGCAAGATCACTAATGTCACACAGTGTACTAGGCACAAATCCATAGTTGTCTTTCCTCACAATGTCTACAGATGCCCTTTATTTTCCACCAAGAATCCATTAATAAATAACAGATCTGTCTCTGAGAAGAAAGAGATTTCCAGGATTGTTTAGGGGTGAATAAAAGGGGAAAAAAATAACACTTTAAAAATTCTTAAATGTGATTTATGATATCCTCCAAACCTGCACTCTTGTGTAGTCAAATTGTGGTTTAATTTTTCTGTTTCCTAGACTTTGGCATTTACAAGTTTGGTGTTTTACAAGTTACTCCCTCTGCCTCTGATCATTGTTCCCAAACAAGTTCCCAAACAAATTTCCTCTGGATGAGTTCTCACACCATAACTGTTGAATATCTTTCTTTTAGAAAATCAAGGACATCTGAATCTCTCTTGGCTTATTCCATTACTGTGACATTTATTAAGTGCTAAAATGTACAAGGTTATATTTGTCCTCTGTGGTGTTAGGGCCCAGATGTTAGCAGTCTTTCTCCTTTCTCTTCTATGAATGTGTCCTTCCGTGACAGGGACTACTAACGAGCAGCACAGTCCAGGTCTGTTCACATACTTGACTATTTTTACCACAGAATGTGTGATTCTCAGGATACAACTTATACACAGTAGATTAATAATAAGCACACAGCCTCTGGTTACTCATTTGGCTAACACAAGTTTACATATGTTAAAAAAAAAATCTCTTCTAGGCCTGGTCTTCTGCTACCTCCAAACCTTGATTTCCTTGATTTAATTTTCTTCCTAATTCACCTGCACTTTTCAGCACAGTACATGTCTCAATATTTTTTTAGTTCTCTTTCGGTTCCTAGAAGAACAAAATTTTCTCAAGGAGTTTGGAATTCAAGCCAGTCTCTTGACTTCACACTAAATCTTCTTTCCCTTGTCCCCTTAGTCACCAAGGACAGTGTCCCTGGATCTTTCCATGGACAACTTTATTTTAGTCTTCCCTATGTTTTAAGAACATGTCATTTTGATCAGTATTCCTTGTAACCTACCTCTTGTCTAAAGCATAGCCTTCTGAAGACCCTCAGTCTCATATTTTATTTCCATTCTTCTTTCCACATTTGTAACCACAAATCTGTTGGTTCCATGGGACAGCATGAACCATCTTTGAATTTCCAATGTGTAGCATATGGAGAAAGTGAATGAATCCGTAGAACCATGCCTTCTAAAAGCTATAAGATATTTAACACTTCTGCATCTGTACCTTCCAGCATTAGCATTTTCCACCAATTCTCCATTAGGGATTCTTTCAGCCTCATCTTTCCAAAGGCATTTGTGTTCATCAGTAGACTTGTTCCACCTAGTCTGATGTGAGGATCTTACAGCAGCACACCTGTACCTCAATCATCATTCAAATCATTTAGATCCAGCCGGAAGGACTCTCCTTCCCTTCCTTTTTACCCCCTGTGCCACCTCTGCTTTAACATGCATACAGTTCCAAAATCAAAAGAATTAAATAGATTAGAAAAAAAAAAAAACCCACATAAGTAATGTTTCCCTTCAAAAGAGTCTAAAGAATTGGGACAATTTCCTAGGAAAAGCATAACACTTTAGTTCCAGGATGTCTGAACAAAAATCTTTATGCTCTGAGAATTAAAAATCAGTGTTTGAATGTTTTACATGACTAAGGTCAGCATCTTGTCCACATCAGCTAATTCATAAGAAGCATAGCAATTTTAAAGGATAAAATTGACCAAGCCAGAAGCATTATTTTTTAGAGGTACCAGGGAATGAACCCGGGACCTCGTACATGTAAAGCAGGCACTCAACCACCGAGCTACACCTGTTCTACCAGAAGTATTTTTCTAACCAGATTATTTAACACATTACCTCATTCTGTCAAATGCCTCCCTTTAGGCTCTCCTTATTTTGTACCTACTCCATCCCTGTACTTTTACTTTCTTCAGACACCAAGACAAAAACTAATAATGTTGCTAAAGCAGCTTTTATTTTAACAGCTTTTGTTTAACAGACTTAGTATTTCATCATTATGCCTTTTGTTTCAATGGAAAAATGTCCTCCCACGCTCTTAACTGAAGATGACTTCCCCATTAAGCCAAAGCTGTTGCCTCTTCTTACATAACAAATGTGTATACAACCCACCTGTCTCTGGGTTTCTTTCCATCTGTTCTTCATGACAAATTACTACTTGCAAAAACAACATTTTATTTTTATGGGCATTGTCTCTCCATGTAATTGGAATTTGTAATCAGCTTGGGTCATTTTTTAGATGAAGAAAGTTTTTAAGGAACTTCATGACATTTGATTTGCAGAATATCTTGGTTATGAAAGGCTAATTATCCTACTTATTTTATTTATAAGTAGATAGTCCTGACTGGACAATGGAAAATATAGATCTTACTATATATAATCTTTTGGGCTGAAAGTTCACCAAAAATCAGAGTCCATAATCAGAGTCCAAGTAGGTTTGTCAGAGCAATCAGAATCATCTAGTGTGTTCTTAGCCTTGGACCTCTTTGAGAATTTTAAAGGAAAGCTATAGACCTTCTTCCCAGAAAATCTACATGCATTCAAAATTGCATTCAAGATTCCTTTATTCCTCTGAGGCCAAATTATAACTAAGGTAAAGAACACTTGATTGAGTCCAACTCTTTTCATTTTGGTGGCAAGAAAACTAAAGTTCTTAGAACCTAGTGGATTTACTTAAGATTACAATTTTAGGCTTAGAAATAATATTATCTCTTACCAGGACAATTATTTCCTTAATCTTTTAACTGCCTATTTTTTATGAATAAATTTATAAGGACATTAAATTCAATCACTTATTCTTAAAGGTAAGGAAACCATATTTCCAGAGGTTAACTGACCTAAAAGTCACGTATTTGCATGGAGAGAAATATTCAGAATATTTTCAAATGGAGCTTCTTTAATTATCTTATTTTTCCATGATCTTGGGATTTAAGGAGGTGTATATGTTTATTATTTTGCAATTAATATTTTATAATCAAGAATTTAAAGAGACAAAAAAGACTTTGAAATTGATTTCTCCAAAGGCAGTATTCATTTTACTTTTCTCTGGCTTCATCTATTCTATTTTTCACTATGGGATCATGTAGGAAAAATATTAGAGTAAAAAAAAAGTATTTGGAAAAATACTGCAAGAAAAATTAGGTGAAAATTAGATTTTTCATAGCCTTTCTCTGTTCCTTTATATACATAGTCTAATTCCTGTCTTTCTAATATGAGATTGTGGGCTGATTTAGGATCACATTAATCATTTTAATGTTCTCACTCAGTTGTAGAGGAAAATGAAATAGCTGAATTTATGCTAAAAATAAACCTCACAGATTTGTTGGATTGCACTACATTTGAGTGTAAACAACTGTCATCCCTCTTGGAAAGCTAATCCTGCCTGGCTTGTGACTTTCCCAAGAGAATGTTCTAATAGAGATTTTTAAGTTGCATGCTGGATAATTGTTTCCAAAACTAGCACAGACTGGTTTTCTCAAAAGAAAAAATGAAAATGAAAGTTCTATCCAATTAAAACAGGGCTATTAATACTATGCTCTGATAGAAAGGAAAAATCAGCACTTCAAAGGCCTGTGTACTTTATCACAGATTCCAAATTTTCAAAGCAATTGAAAAATTTGTGTGAAAAAATGAAGTTATAGGAATAACTAGAAAAGTAAATGTGTTAGCTTTCCTCAGTTGGCACAAGAAAGAGTAGGCACAAGCAGAGAAGACTGGTACTCTCTCATTGACTCCATCAACTTTACACTGCGTGGGAAATGGATCAACAGGAAAACTCCTCATTCATGCTTGTCTTCCAGTTATTTATAACATACAGTCAATGGGAGAAAAGATTAGCACCATTTCATGGGATAAATACATTTAGAATGTTCTTTAATCCTGTTCCCTGGTCTGCTGGATCTTCTTTTCATTTGAATAATTCATCTCTTTGTTTGCAATATGCTTTTGAATTTCTGATTGCTAGATAACATAACTCTATTATATTTAAGCCCAAAAGGAGGAAAATACTTTCACATATTGATTTTCAAACTTTATGATTGGGATTACAGTAAAATGACTGTTAATATTATCAGAGTCAATGTGCTCCTATTCCAGCAGCCCACTTATACCTGTTGGTGCAATTAGACCAATGATCCAAGAAGGAAAGTCACACCATTATAAGCTTGATTATCATACTGAGTGAAGACATTATTTAGGCAGTATTCCTCAAATGTCATCCCCAGAGACCTGCATCAGAAAGTTATGGGTTGTTTGTGTTTTTTCTGTTTGTTTGTTTTAATGCTAGTTCTTAGACTATCTAAAATCCAAAGAATCAGATTATGTGAAAGCAGGTACCAGGAATATGGAATTAAAAAACAAAACAAACACACCCAGTGAAATTTATGAACAAAAAGTGAGAAAAACTGCTTTACGGTAAAAAAGCAGTGGGGCAAATGATGCAAGAGTCCATCAATTTTGGTAGGCTTTCTTGACTTGCACAGAGATCACAGACATTTCTAGTGAGTAAAAGTATCACAAAATCAGCCCAGCAGCCACTCTGTAGTGGCTCTATCATCAGCATATGGTTCAGTTTCCTGGGATGCTCAAGTAAATACCATGAAATGGGTTGGGTTAAAAAATGGGAACTTATCTCATGGTTTTGAGGTCATAAAGTCCAAATCAAAGCATCATCAAGGTGATACTTTCTCCCCAAAGACTGTGGCATTCTGTGGCTGGCTGCTGCTATCCTTGATTCTTAGCTTATGGGACAGTTTGAAGCTAGGTGGATCCCAGAAGATCATGCCCTTAGAGGTAATCCATTCCTGAGTATGTAATCCTATTGTAGGTGGGACCTTTGGATTAAATTAAATTTCAGTTAAGGGCCTTTGATTTGATTTCATGAGTGAGGGTGAGTCTTAATCCTTGTAATGGAGTCCTTTGTAAGAGGAATTTAATATACAGAGAAGGGTGCAGACACAGAGAAAAAACTACTGGAAGCTGAGAGAGAAAGCCACCGACTGAGCAGTCAGAAGCTGAAAGCAACAGAACCTGGAGAAGGCAGAGACCAGCAGACACCACCACTGTGGCCTGCCATGTGCCTGGTTGCTCACAGCTGCAGTTTATGGAGAAAGCATCTCCTGATGAAGCCTTGATTTGGACATTTTTCTGGGCTTGAAACTGTAGTATTTTAAACTAATAAATTCCCATTGTAAAAGCCAACTCATTTCTGGTATATTGCTTTGGCAGCCTTAAGCAAACTAAAACAGCTTGTCACATAGCAAGGCAAACTGGCCCCTCCTGGCCTCTTGTTCTCTTCTGGGTTCCATTGAAATTCAACTTTTGGCTGATCCTGTAGCTTTTTTTCTATGTCTGATTTTCATTCTGCTTATAAAGGACTCCAGTAATAGGATTATGACCTACTCTTATTGAGGTGGGCCATACTTTAACTGAAGTAACTTCATCCCATTGTAAAAGCCAATCCATTTCTGGTATATTGTTTTTCAGACTTTAGGAAACTAAAACAATAAGCCATTACTATTCAAGACTGATTCCTAGTCCACGAAGAGGGCAGAGAAAATCCAAGATGAGTCTAGAACATCTTGTTGCTTCAAGACTTATCAAACAAAAACAAGAGCCAGCTTGCTGCCACTGGCCAGTTTTGAGACAGTTAGAGCATCAAAATAAACAATGATGGTAATGGCTTATCATTTTAATTTCCTGAAGTCTGCCAAGCAATATACCAGAAATGGATTGGCTTTTACAATGGGAATTTATTAATTCATAAGCTTACAAATTCTGAGGCTGTGCAAATGTCCAAGTCAAGGCATCATCAGGCAATGATGATGGTGGTCCTGGATTCCTCTTATGTGGCAGGGCACAATGGCAGCATGTCCAAGTCTAGGTCTCTTCCTTCTCCTCTGGGCCTCACTGCTTTCAGCTTCTGGCTTCTGGGACAGTCTCTCTCAGCTTCTGGGTTCCTCTCTCTCTCTGCAGCTTTTTTCTATATCTGTGGCTTTTTATTCCTCCATTTATAAAGGACTTCAATAAGAGGATTAAGACCCATCTTCAGTCACACAATCAAACCAAAGGCCCTTAACTTAAGTAATTTAATTGATTTGTCCCACCTACAATAGGTTTACATGCACAGGAATGAATTAGCTTTAAGAACAAGATTTTCTGGGGTCCTCAAAAAGCTTCAAACTGCCACAGTTATGAACCATGGAATAAAATAAAAATTGAATCCCTCCTTATATACAAAAACATATGAATAAATAAATAAATGTGAGTGAAGAAAAAGCTTTCTTTAAAGGACAATGCCCCCTAAATGAATATAAATAAGTATAGAAGAATCCTGTAATTAGTTAATCATCAACAATAAAACTTATGGCTGAAAGTTTGATAAGGAACATGATATTTATGTAGTCTCAAATTATCTCCCCAAATTACTTATTTATTAAAAAGGGACGGAAACGGGTGTGGCTCAATGGATAGAGCTCCCTTTACCATATGGGAGGCCCCGGGTTCACTTCCCAGGGCCTCCTTGTGAGGGCAGGCCAGCAGGCCCGCGCGGCGCAGTGGGTTGATGCAGCAAGACCTCACAGCAGGAAGCGGGTGTGGCTCAATGGATAGAGCCCCCATTTACCATGCGGGAGGCCCTGGGTTCGCTTCCCAGGGCCTCCTTGTGAGAGCAGGCCGGCCAGCGCGGCGTGGTGGGCTGATGCAGCAGGACCTCACAGCAAGGGGGAGATAAGCAGACACGGAAGAAACACACAGCGAATGGACACAGTAAAACACAAGCAGCAAGGGGGGGATAAATAAATAAATAAATAAATCTTTAAAAATAAAAATAAAAATAAAAATAAATAAAAAGGGAAAGATAGTAAATTTATAATGGTGAAAACTGGCAGACACCACATTTACTCAAGTAATCAAAGTTATCACATCCAATTAAAGGGGTAAAATAACATCCTGCACCCCTTGCTATGATGAACTAAGAATAAACAACCAAAAAAAGATTGGCCATACTATGAATTGGTGAGGAAATGGAGAAAATGTAATTATTTGCTATAGATATGAAAGTAAATTGTTGCAATCACTTTAGAAAACTGTATGGCAGCATCTACTGAACATATAAATACCTTATGCCTCAGCAATTTCACTTCCCAGTACATATTCAATGAGAATGTATGTACAAGAATATTCATAGTGGATTTTTTCATAACTGCCCCACATTGAAAATGACCCAAATGTCCAAATGGATGAATACATTGAGGCAAAATTAAGCTGTTATATCATACAACAATTATCAACTTACACAAGACAACATAGATGAATCTCATAACTGCAGTGTGTTTGTGGGGTCAGGGTCAGGGGAATGGGGTGCCAAAAGCCAGGCACAAAAAGAACTATGTATGTATTATGTGATTCCATTTATATAAAATGCAAAAATCAACAAAATTGACTTAGAATATTAGGAGACTAAAAGTATTTACCTTTGGAGAGGAAATGGATTTACTGAAGTTAAGTATGAAGGAGGATTACAGAGGCCTGGTATTTTTTCTGTTTTTGATCTATGGGATTACATGAATGAAATCTCTTTGTGATAATTCATTGAATTACAAACATATGATGTGCGCACTTTTCTGTTGTATTACATTCCAATAAGCAAACACTCTGTTAAAGATTCTATTGAAAGACAAAAAGTAATCCAAAATAAATGGAAAAATTAACAGTTGCTCATGAACATGACTGTACCTAGGAAGATGCCAATTTTTATCAAATTCAGTTTTATGAGGGACTGAACAAACTGATTTAAAAATCATGTGGAGAAACAAATGTCAGTGAACAACTAAGGTTTTGAATAAGAAGTTCAAAGAGGTAGAATCTCTAATGACATACCACAAAGCCATTATAAAAATAACAAAAAATAAATAAAACAAAGCAAAGTGAAAAAGCAGTTTTGTTCTGGCATGGGGACAAAAATTCAATGGAATACAATACTTGCCCTAAACAGAGTCAAATTTGCATGGAAAGTTGGTACAGAATGGAGGAGGTATCACTGAAAATAGGTTGGATTATTTAGTAGATAATTTTGTGAGATTTTATTCATCATATGGAAAAACTAGTTGAAGAACCTATAAACATAAGTAAACTCCAGGTGGATTAAAGTCCTCAATTTGACAGTTAAAATCTGATGGCTAATAGAACAAAATGTAGAATATATTTATGCCCTTATAGTCAGGAAATATTTCATTGAGAAAGAGAAGATACCCAGAAAAAAAGATTAAATTCTCTACATTGACACCTCCGAAGGAGACGTCTGAATGGCTAACAAGTATATGAAGTGATGAATAACACCATTAGTAATCAGAGTAATGAAATGCCACTTTTCTCCCATCAGCTTAGTCAATAAGGAAAGTTAAATAATAACAAAATTGGGTAAGAACTGAAGGAGGTTGGAGTCCTTGTGCATGTTTGGTGAGACTGCAGACTAGTCAGGCAGTCTATAGCTCAAACCACATTACTTAGTGAAGAGTGATGTCTAACCAGTGGCACTAATATTTACAAGGCAGTATACACATCTCATAAAGATATGTCCATATCCTGCTTGGGTGCAGGTGAGTAGGGGGAAATAAACTAAAGAAAAGGAATTCTATTCACAAGCGTTCTTAGTTATCATTTATCTTATTACACAGACAACTTATGATTAGAGAGAAAATAAAGCAATGGCAATTTTACTTAATTTCATTGCATTTAATAAATGTGTTGCTCCAAGAAAGCTCAAACTATTAACATCTGGGTGAACTGGTCATTTTCCCTACACTACTATCAGCAAAAAATTTTAAAGGTTTACCACACTTAGCATCTACCTCTGGACATCCTTTTGCCAGCTGGCATGGAGGTTGTGCATGCAGGTGGTAGAGCCTTGGTTTTCATAGCTGTAGCAATTCAGGCAATTAGCTGAATCTTCTTTTTAATAGCTATAAAATAAGCACAGTGATAGTACCCACCTTATAAGCTTGAATGGGAAATTATATCAAGTAATTCATTCATAGGGCTTAGTATATAGTAACCTCTCAGTAACTGTCAGTTTATATTTTCAGTTCTAAGAATGCCTCTGTTTTTCTTGGTATTCCATCTGTGTCCTAGAAGTATTGACTTTTTTTTGTAGACTTCAGAATTATCCAGACCTCCAAGCTTCTCCTCATACCTTATACAATCTTTCTTAATCTACTCTCCAAGATTATTTTTCAGTTTGTATCTCATAGTTCCTGGAGTTTATCTATTCCAGGCAGACTTGAAAATGAAAAACAGGTGGAAAAAAGAGAAAATTCACAAATATATGGGGATTAAATAATACACTCTTAAATAATCATTGGTCAAGGAAGAAATTGCAAGAGAAATCAGTAAATATCTCAAGACAAATGAAAACGAGAACACAGCATAGCAAAACTTATGGGATACAGCAAAGGCAACGCTGAGAGAGAAATTTATAGCCCTCAATGCTTACATTAAAACAGAAGAAATAGTCAAAGTCAAAGACCTAACTGCACATCAGGAGGAACTAGAAAAAAGAACAGCAGACCAATCTCAAAGCAAGCAGAAGGAAAGAAATAATAAAGATTAGAGCAGAAATAAATGAAATGGAGAATAAAGAATAGAAAGAATCAACAGAACCAAAAGTTGGTTCTTTGAGAAGATCAACAAAATTGATAAATCCTTACCTAGCTTATCAAAGACAAAGAGAGAGAAGATACAAATATATAAAATCAGAAATGAGAGGTGGGTATTACTACTGACCCAATGAAATAAAAGAGATCATAAGAGGATTCTATGATGAAATGGACAAATTCCTAGAAGCACATGAATAACCCACACTGAAACTATAAGAAACAGAAGACATTGACAAACCAATCACAAGTAAAGAAATTGAAACAGTCATCAAAAACCCCCATAAATGAAAAGTCCATGACCAGATAGATGTCTTCACAGGTTAAATCTACCAATCATTAAAAGAAGATCTAATACCAATCTTGATCTAACTCTTCCAAAAAAATTGAACAGGAAGGAACACCACCAACAAAAATTAAGATATTATGAAAAAAATTACAGACCAATATCTCTAATGAATATAGACGCAAAAATCCTAAACAAAATACTTGCTAACTGAATCCAAAAGCACATTAAAAAATTATACACCACGATCAAATGAGTTTTATACTAGGTATACAAGGGTGGTTCAACATAAGAAAATCAATCAGTATAATGCACCACATTAATAAATAGAGAAAGAAAAATCACAGGATCATCTCAAATGATGCAGGAAATCAATTTGAAAAAAATTCAACATTCTTTCTTGATAAAAACATTCCAAAACATAGGAATAGAAGGAAACTTTCTCAGTATGATAAAGTGCATATATGAAAATCCTACAGCTAACATTGTATTCAATTGTGAAAGACTGAAAGCTTTCCTGCTGAGATTTGGGAACAAGACAAGGACTCCCACTGTCTCCACTGTTATTCAGTATTGTACTAGAAGTTCTATCCTGAGCAATTAGGCAAGAAAAAGAAATAAATGGCACCCAAAAAGGAAAGGAAGAAGTAAATTTTCACTATTGACTGATTATATGATCCTATACTTAGAAAATCCAAAAACATCTACCAGAAAACTACCAGAACGAGTAGACAATTTCAACAAAGTGGTGGGATAGAAGATTAATATACAAAAATCAATAGCATTTCTATATATTACTAATGAGCAAACTGAAGAGGAAGTCAGAAAAAATTCATTTGCAATAGTACCTAAAAGAATCAAATATTTGGGAATAAACTTAACCAAGAATTAAAGGATCTGTATTCAGAAAACTACAAGACATTACTAAAAGAAACCAAGGATGACCTAAATAAATGGAAGGACATTCTATGTTCATGGGTTGAAAGACTAAATATAACTATGATGTCAATTCCACCTAAATTGATCTACAGATTTATTGTAATGCTGACAAAAATTCCTTCAGCTTTCCTTGTAGAATTGAAAAGCCATATCAAATTTATCTGGTATGGTAAGGGCCCCAAATAGCCAAAAATATCTTTTAAAAAAAGAGCAAAGTTGAAGGACTCTCACTTTCTGACTTTAATGCTTAGCTACAGTGGTAAAAACAGCATGGTACTGGCATAAAGATAGATTGACCAATGAAATCAATTTGAGAGTTTGGAAATAATCCCTTACATCTATGATCAGGTGATTTTTTGACAAGGCTGTCAAACCCACCCAGCTGGGTCAGAACAGTCTATTCAATAAATGGTGCTGGAAATGGAAAACTGGATAGCCCACATTTAAAAGAAAGAAACAGGACCTCTATCTCACCCTTTATACAAAAATTAACTCAAATGGATAAAGGACCTAAATATTAAAGCTAGAACCATAAAACTTCTAGAAGAAAATTTAGGGAAACACCTTCAAGATATTATGGTAAGTGGTGGTCTCTTGGACCTTACACCCAAAAGAATAAGCAATGAAAGAAAAAATAGATAAATTGTACCTTCTCAAAATTAAACATTTTTGCATTTAAAATAATTTTGTTAAGAAGGTAGCCAGTTCAATCAGAAAATCTTCAGAAACCACATATATGACAAATGTTTCATTTCCATATTATATAAAGAGATCACACAACTCAATGACAAAAAGACAAGCAATCCAATTAAAAATGGTCGAAAGACTTGAATAGACATTCCTTTTACCAAAGAGGAAATACAAATGGCCCAAAAGTACATGAAAAATGCTCAACATCACTAGCTATTATTAGGGAGATGCAGATCAAACTCCAATGAGATATCATTTCATACCTTATGGAATGCCATTATTAGAGAGAGAGAGAGAGAGAAAGAAGAAAGAAAGAAAGAAAGAAAGAAAGAAAGAAAGAAAGAAAGAAAGAAAGAAAGAAAGAAAGAAAGAAAGAAAGAAAGAAAGAAAGAAAGGAAGAAAGGAGGGAGGGAGGGAGGGAGGAAGGAAGGAAGGAAGAAAGGAGGGAGGGAGGAAGGAAGGAAGGAAGGAAAGAAGGAAAGAAGGAAAGAAGGAAAGAAAGAAAGAAAACTACAAGTGCTGGAGAGGATGTGGAGAAATACGAACACTCCTTCGCTATTGGTGAGAATGTAAAATGTTGCAGCCTCTGTAGACGATGGTTTGATGGTGCCTCAGGAAGCTAAATATAGAACTGCCGTCCAGTCCAACAGTCCTGCTACTAGGCATATATTCAGAAGAACTGAAAGCAAGGATGGGAACAGATATTTGCACACCGATTGTGGCAGTTTGAGATCATTTATGAATCCCCCAAAGAGAGATTACGTTTGTAAACTGTTTTGTTTTGTTTTTCCTCTGGGTGTGATACCCTTTGAATGCATTAGATTCAGCTGACATGTCTTGGTTAAATTACCTGTTAACATTAGGGCTTTGATTTGACCATGTCAGTAGGGCGTGACTTAGGGTTGAGTTCCCACCTCCTTGGTGGGCTGATATAAATGGACACTCACTCAAGAAGACACAGGAAGAGAGAGAAAGCTACATAGACAGGGCAGAGGAGAGAACTTTAATCCCATGGCCCCAGGAAGAGAGATGAGCCATTAGCCGGATACTTTGCAGCTGAGCCCGGAAAGAAACAAGCCCTATGCCAGCCTATAACTGAGAAAGAGGAAGCCTGAACCCTCGCAGAGATCGCCTGCCATCTTGCTTCAACACATGGCAACTGACTTGGGTGAGAATGTACCTCTTATGGTACTTTGAGTTGGACTCTTTAGGGCCTTATAACTGTAATCTTTTACCCTAAATAAATACCCCTTATAAAAGCCAACAGATTTCTGGTACTTTGCATCAGCACCCCTTTGGCTGACTAATACACCAACGCTCAAAGCAGCATTGTTTACAAATGCTAAAATGTGGAAACAACCTATGTGCCCATCAACTGATGAATGGATAAACAAAATGTGGTTTATATATACAATGGAATACAACTCAGCTGTAAGAACAAATGAACTGGGGAAGCACATGACAACATGGGTAAACCTTGATGATATTATTCTGAGTGAAATAAGCCGGTCACAAAAGGACAAATATTGTATGATTTCACTGATATGAACTAAGTATGATGAGCATACTTACAGAGTAAACTATAGAATATAATTCAGTATGAGACATAATGTGGTTTGAGAAGGAAGAACTGATACTGAATGTATGTAGAATGTTTAATAAGGTGTATTGTAAGTGTTGGGAAAAGGATAGAGTTGATGATAATACATAATAGTGAGTATAATGGGGTACTCTAGGGAGATTAATTTTAAGTGAAAGACAGCTAGAGTATAATCTAGGGACTGTATAACATAGTGGCTTTGGTGTAGATGAAGATTGTGGTTAATAATACAAATATAAGAATGTTCTACTACAAGGCGTTAAGCACCTTTAAAATATATATATATATAAAATAACATTTATGTAAGAAAATACACATATATGCATATATATTTATATATCATTTTACAAATATTGGTATGTACTGTGAAAAATCTTGGTTTTTATGAACAATAAAAAAAAACATATAATAAAAAAAAAGCAGAGAATATGAAAAAAAAAGAATATGATGATACTTGGGGAAAATACAACTAATGTAATATATAGGCTATAGTTAACAGCAATATAATATTTTTGTAGCAAAGGTAAAGAAGGTACTATATCAATGGTAACTGTCAAAAAAAATATATGGGGTTTAGTTTTATGAGATGTGAATATGATCAAGCATTTTTTCTTCATTTTCTTGACTAATAAGGAGACCTTGTTTATGTCGTTTAACCAATATATGCTCATTTATCTATCTTTCTGAACACTGGAGAAACAATTGAGTTTGTTTTTAGGATTAAATAAGATAAATGTGCCTGGGTATAATTTTTTAGAGTAATCCTTCCATATTTTTTAAGCTGCCTTTTTCTGTTATTTTATTTTTTTGAAGTTGATATAAAGTTTACTTTTTTTTATTTGTACATTTAATAATTGAAAATATAAACAATTAAAAACTAAAAAGTAAACACAGATGAATAAATATATACATTTCTCCATTAAATGTAATGGATACATATGAATTTTTTTTTTTTTTTT